>OZ026833.1:2032857-2228868 GCA_964023205.1 Lutraria lutraria
CATGAAGATAGTCGTTTGCTTTTACAGGAACTATACCAGTAACAATATACTAACACTGCAGGGTCATGAAGTTACAAAATGCCTAAATAAGTGGTAAAACTCCCATTTATAGAGGACTGAGAAGAAGTACACTTTGAGTAGAAAGACTTGAAATTTATATTTTTTTATTACGCATTCTCTAGGATATACGAGGGTTGTCCTTTAAGTATATAGACTTTTCTCATATCTGGGTTATTTTTCAAAATTTTGAAATCTAATTTCAGTGACGCATATCATCCTTGAGTTGTGTTGCAAATACATAGTTCGTAATCAAAACATTTCAAAAACTTTTAGTATTGTTTTACTTAAAACAAACAAAGAAGAAATTCTGAGTCCTCACTGTTTTACTTAAAATAAACAAAGAAGAAATTGTGAGTCCCGAGTGTATTTTCTATATGTCTGTTTATATGACTTAATTCATGTTTAAATGATTTGTTCAACATAGTTTGAAATAGTTTGAATGTGTTAAGAAATCATTTCTTTAATTTGATAAGTGGCAAAATTAGTAAATATGTGATAATGCAATAAATTATTGTTACAAGTTGACAAATCTACAGTTTTAAATGTTTTCTAATTCCTCCCCTCCCTCCAACAACATTTTCAACCAACAACATATCAAACAGTACATATGTTTGTGTATCTTTTTTATTATCTTAAAACAACATAGAATGAATTGCAACGCAATGATCATAGCACTTTCATATTTGTATGCTAAAAGACTAAACAAATTTGTACGGAGTGTAACCTTTATACTTAGTCTGTATATATATAAATTAATAATTCATGTTCAGTAACGCAATTGACTTACCAACTTGGAAATAGTGTTGATTTGTTCAAAAAAAAAAATTCTTATTTAATGAATTGCAAAATACATTTGACAGATGTTGTTATAAATCCATTTTATGATACTCCTTATCATAACAGTTTCGTATATTTACATTACAGTTTTAGAACGTCCCCTGGTGTTGGTGTTTTCACCATTTAAAACTAAAACATTATCAAATAGATTATCTGTTTGTATTTTATAATAAAATAATTGAACAAATTGTATTACAATAGATTAACAATACTGTCATTATCATAAGACCATACACAAAGAATATCTGTCCCGAGTGTAACGGTAACAGAAGATATATATTAGTTTTAGGGGCATTGTTAAGTTACCCAAGAAAAGTACCAATTAAGTGAAAATTCACATATATCTTTGAATATACCTGAAAATTGATAAAATTGAGTTAGCTAATTTGTATCTGCAGCAGTAAATGTTACATAAAAACTTTTTGAAGTGTATTTTTAAAAAAATGAAGTTCAAAACGCCATAAATATATATTTTTTGGAAAATTATGGTTGTATGTATATTTTTTTTGTATTAAAAAGTTGTTTTCATGAAAATCTGCTGAAAAAATCACAAAAATGTGTTATTATTTCCATAGTTTAATCCATAAGATTGTTTGAATTTTAAGGATTGCTATTGAAAATATAATATTTATTTGATTAAAATGTTGTAAATTTGAAGAAGACTTTAATCCTATACTTTAGCCATTGTCAATTTATCACAATATAATATATTTCCAACCTACTTTTGGCAATATTATGAAAAAAAGTATCATTCTAAATTTGACCCCCCATGTCACGCTTTGTCTTCATTATTTTGATTTATGCCCTAATACAACTTCTTTGTCACTGATAAGTGATAACATCTGTATTAATCTCGTACCTTACTAAATAATCCAGTAACAAATTATTTACACAGAAAATATCCGTAATTGTGTGTCACATTTAAATTCAATTTTTGTGAGTAAAATATTCACCAGAGAGCAAGAAACTGATCATTTGATTGACGGGTTGCATCATTTATGACGTCAGTTACATTAACCTTAAACCTAAGCATATTTCAACACCGCTAAAAATAGAAAATCAATATAGTTACAAGTCTGGGAGTGTGGGAAAATATGTGCGGACTTAAAACCTCTGGGTCTAAGTGATAAACAAATTTTTTTGGTCATAAGTTGAGCTGAATTTGTGACCTAATTACTATAGAACTTTAGAAATAAGGATGATTTAATCGATCAAAGGCGGTGAATTGTTCATAAGTCGTAAAAGAAAAAGTGTCAAGGAAAATTTTGTTACATCAAAGGATGCCGACATTTTACACGATTAACTCGTTCTTAATTATGAAATAATTCATCTAAGGGTGAAGGAACCTGTTAGATAAGATAAGAACAGAAAGTTATTAATGCTGACAACATATTATACGGTAGGTAATGTTTTTTTTTTTTTGCTAAACTGTTGGACAAATAGTGGGTGGGGGTGCCTCGCCGAAAACGCAATCTACGGTCGATAAAATGAAATATTCTGTCAAAAGTATAAGATTTTGGAAAAAATATTTTATCTCTCCAGTGTGACTCGCTTGTAAGACGCACCCCCCTCGTCAAGTTTGATAATTGAGTCTCAAAAATGCGTCTTATAGTCGAGCATATACGGTACTGTTGTTGTTTTTTATCAATTTAACATTATAAAGATAAAAGATCAAACAAGCACCTGGTTGATATACTTCTTCAAATTTCGTTGTTTCAGTAATTCACCTTTAGCAGTACTTTGTCTTCTTTCACTTTTACTTGCTCCCGGCTTGTCTAAAAAAGGTATTATGTGTATTAATATGGTAAAATATAGCCTTTACATATCATTACAAGTAAGTTTCTAATCTGAGAAGAAGAATCTGCAATCAAATTTGGTTGAATTCCAGAACTGTTATTGTGGTGCTGTTTTAAAAATGCTGTAATTGTATTCCTCATTCCAGTCAACGTTATTTCAATTCTACTGATTCTTTATGTAGTGAAAATGGTTGCACCAACAGCCTAAAAAACTTCCAGGATTAACAATGGAGGATGACCCATGTGTACCCAAAGGGGTTCGGCACATATAAATTTTGACAAAAAAATCACCATATACAATATATGTAGCGTAAGGTGATTATTTTGGTCAGAAGTTATGTGCCGAACCCCTTTGGGTGTACCCCTAGGTAGAGTTACTGATCTTCCATTAGCTAGCTGGACAGCTTCCTCACATGTGATGTTTGTTTTGTCTGAGAAGTGATTTGAATTCATAGCATTGAGGGGACAGTGATTACTAGTCAGAGACCACGAAAAATAAGAAAATACAAATACCAGTGACATTAGATTTCTTCAAGTTGTTTATTGTTGTTGCCTGCATGATTTCTGTCATAATATTAAATCTGCAATAAAAAATGGTAACAACAAACTTTAAATAACTTTTTCAGTAAAACATTTGATTTTGTATCAAATAATCAACATCGAAGTAGTCAGTGGTTAGCAGATTCGACTTCAAAGCTACTGTATACGTCTTTAAATTGGTGGGGCTAAAATTTGGCGTTTTTGGAAATTTAAATATTGGCAGTGGTCAAGAATTGGCGATTTCTTAAAATTCCGTCCAAATAAAACCATCTATTGTCTGCCGCCGCTAAAATTAAACCAATGTAACCTATATTTTAATTTGCTTTACATCTTTAAATGTTCTTTGTTCGTAAACATATTCGCACCTTCCATATACTTGTACAATGCCCTTGTCTTATTGTGATATACATCCTTACTAGTATCCATTTGTTATAAAAATTGCAAACACCGTCGAAGATTAGCAGCTTTTATTAACAAATGGTAATGGTTTGCTTGTTTGTCCATATCACTTAGCTTTTTTTTTGTTGATAACGACTATTTTTATATGCCATTTTATGTATATGTACAAAAGTATAACTTATTTGCATTTATTTGCATATTTAACCACTGATTAATTAATTTAAGCTTAAGTCAAAATATTTTTTTTCGCTATTATTGACGGTGTTATATATCTGCGGTGTGAATTATTGGCGGGGTTTTAAATTGGCTGAAACCTATCAACCACCAAAATAGCGAACATTAAACCACCGCCAAAATTTCAACGTATACAGTAAGTGCTTTGAATGTTTCTTAGTAGTTAATGATATTTTTACAAGTGCTCAGTGCAAGGTCATATATCACTGTATCAAGTGTTATCTGCCAAAACTGAATGGTGGAAATCAATTCTAAGCTGAGTAAAGAAATTGGATCTTACACTAATAATGTATCTAGCTGGAATGTACATAGCTTTCTGCCCATTTCAATGTGGACTTTAAACAACTACCTTCACATGTCTTCTTTATCTTGATAGAGTTAATGTATTTAACCAAGATTTTACATGTCATCATTCAATATTCACCATTTCTAAATACACAACAAGAGACATAAACTGATACACTACTAAATTAATTTACATGTCTACATTCACCAAGATCTTCGATGTTCATAACAGTAAAGCAATGAACTAATACAAGATCAAGGGAAATAACTCCTTCTCGACTAAGCCTCTAAACACACTCACCTCATTTGTTTCAGATGTTCAATATCATGGTATTTTTCTATCATCTTGATGAAATCTTCATAAGTGGCAGCGTATGTATATGTTATACGAGTATCCTCTGACAATTTTTCACGGTATTCGATGTAGGATAACAAAGTCATATTGATGTAATCAGGGTCACAGAGTAGATCTATGGAAGGTCTCAGTACTGAAATAATGAATACCTGTACAGTCAAACCAGAGAATAAAGGTCACAGAAGGAATAGAAGACATAAAGCTATTACTTTTATCAAATGGTTATTGCTCAGAGGTTTATATCGGTCGACCTTATCAACGAATATGGAGACCGCCTCCGTAGTCGAGTGGTTAAGGTCGCTGACTTTAAATCACTGATAGAGGGTCCTGGGTTCAAGCACAGCTACTGACCATGTCTCTTTATGTGAGAAAGTAGGCAGTTGCTTACGGAGGATGGGAGTCTAGTACTGGTTCTTCCCAGGAACGATGGTTAGATGAACTGTCTACCTCATACGACTCTGACTGTTTATAAACTAATATAGGTAAAAATGTTGACAGGTGACTATCATCCACAACTATCACCAGTTATATAAATTTTTGTGCAAAAAATTATATCAAACACATCACATACATCAGCTATATTTAGTATCATTCACAGTGTTTCGAGTATTATTACATTTGTTCAAACTCACCAGTATTTGCAACGACTTCACGAAACAGGTGTCTTATAGAAGGAGATTTAACATAGCACTTTGGCAGAAAATTTATTAACAAAGCTTCGCTGACTTTTCGAAGAAAATTTAATTCATCTTCCTCTGAACGAAGCCATGAATGTAAAACAAATTTTCTAACATTAGTCTCTGTAGAACCCCTGAAATAACAAGTAAATATGTAATGTGAATTTAATTTGTTTGGACAAACATGAAACATACTGCATGTTTTACTGCCACCTAAATGTTATATAAATCTACTACAAATAAGTACCATTCAATAAAAATAAATTGTCAGATTCAAGCTGTCCTGTACCTTCCAACTTAAGGATAAATCACAGTATTTTGTCTGTATTGGATTAAATGTCATTGTAGACAGTTTGTCAAGCAATTACACAAACAGACAATACTGTATACGTCTTAATATTGGCGGTCAGCATCGGAACTGCCAAATCAATACCGCGCCAATATAAAACCACGCCAAAAATGAACATAGCCAATTATTTTGTTAAAGAAAATTATTGTTACTTTTGTTATCAAGAGGTGTAACTAATAATACTTTTTCACGCAAATATTTGTTTGTTTAGTATGTTTGTACATGTATTATTACTTGTCTACTTTCATCAGTTAAAGTACATGCATTACGATTATTGCCTTAGGGTAAATCTTAAGTGAAACAAGGTAAAATCTAAACGATTCAAACAATACAGCTTATTTGTCACACCATATAAAACTTATATCGTCGGCACATATAGAAAGACTAATTTAAACCCGATATAATAACAATATGTGTCAATTTAAGATAAATTATCGAAACAAATAATTACTTTTAGCCATTGTGTTAACTCCTGTTTGATCACAAGTAATTACCAACACTTTGGTTTTCATGTAACTTATTCTTGCTGTTTTTTTTAACATTTCACTTGATACGATAGTAGCTAGGAAGATATTTAGTAAAATAGTCTAATTATTCCCCCTGAAAATGGTGGAAACTTATTTTCTTAAGTGTTTTAATTTTGGCGCTTAAGAAGACAGGACATGGTTTTATTTTGGCCGTTGGATATAAAACCGCCAAATATAGAACCCGCCAATTCATGAACATCTTAAAAACGCCAAATTTTGCACCCGCAGAATTAAAGACGTATGCAGTAATAGTATTTAAAAATTAACCCATTTGCTGCCAGGAACACATTGCCTCATTGTAATGCCTACATTGTGCACTGTATTGCCAGGGAATTTCTAAGAAATGCAATTCCCAAACAGGTATACCCATCACATAGACAAATTTGCAGTGATTTGTGAAGATAGGTATGTCCGTCACATTGGCAGCAAAAGGGTTAAAGCAAAATAATATGATATAATGCCCAAACATGTAGAGAACTGAAATAAAAGATGGAATGACAGGTAGGGTACTCAACCAATGAACTATACTCTTGTATTACCTCCCTGATTTAATATTTCGGCCTTTCCAAATAAATAAGATGAAAACTATTAAATGACTACTTATATCGTATTTAAGAATAGTAACTTTTATAGCTACTTTATATGTTACCTTTGGAATAAACCTAACAATGAACAAATGTATAAACAAGAGGGCCAAGATGGCCCTTTATCGCTCACCTGAGAACAAAGACAAAATAATTAATGAACAGATAATATAGTTTCCAACTCGTATAAGCCATTTTTATGTAGATTTTGAGATCAAAACCAACAATGAAGGTATAATACTGTTAAGCAAGCTAAAACATAGCAAATTTTCAAAGTCAAGGGCTCATAACTCTTGAAGACGTGGTCCGATTCCGCCCATAATCAAACTTGTCCAAGATCTTTTGGTTATACACATTTACTGAAAATATGATTAGGATTGATGAATAAATGAATGCGCTAGAGTGTAAACAAACTCAAATGTAGCAAACATTTTCTAAGTCAAGGGTCCATTACTCTTGAAGTTTTGGTCCGATTCCGCCCATAATCGAACTTGTCCAAGATATTTTGGTTATACACATTTTCTGAAAATATGATTAGGATTGGTGAATAAATGAAGGCGCTAGAGTGTAAACAAGCTAAATATAGCAAATTTTGTAATTCAAGGGCCCATAACTCTAGAAGTTATTGTCCGATTCCGCCCATAATCGAACTTAGCCGAGACATTGTGGCCATATACATTGTGAGCAAGTTTAATCATGATTAGTTAAGAGCTGCAGATGCTAGAGTGCAAACAAACTAATTGTGGACGGACGACGGACATTCAACGATCCTAAAAGCTCACCTGATGAATCAGGTGAGCTAAAAATAAACAAGAATAATGAGTAACTTACTGTCTGGAAGCAGTTCTAATGTTTTGGAAATGAATTCGAAGTATATCAACAACATCTTGGGTCATAAATTTTACACTGTCAATCTTTGTTAACACCAAACTAATGTTTTCAATCAGTACCCACAAATCTTCCCTGCAAATAGTGAAAATAACAATGAAATCAAGCTGCAAATAAAGTAAAATTTCTATTAAAGGCCCCGGGGGCTTAACATTCTCCAAAAGGGGGGTGCCTATTCAAATTTTTCTTAATCATAGATCAGCAAGAACGGTTGACATTGAGCTATGCATTTTTGTCGTCGTTTGTTTAAAAGAATTTCTAATGATTTTGATTTTGGATTTACGTGTTTACAACTTGGTGACATAGGGGAGGTTTTTTTCGTAGAAATTTCTCTATTTATACACAAACACCAGAGACATGACAAATTTGACATGGGACATGACAGCATATTTGAATTATTCCAATGAAATTGTAAATGTTCAGTTTACAGGAATCCTTTCAGTCTTGCGTGAAATGTATTGGGGTGAATAAGCTAACAAAACACTAATTTACACAGATTTTAGAGAGTGAAAAACATCAAATATCTTACTTACAATGCAAAAATATTTGAAGTCATTGATTAAAGCATTTCCTGAAATGTTTTTATAACATATTGCTGAACGTAACTCATAATTGTGCAGAATACTTTGCCAACAAAACAAATGCTATTCTTTGCTAGCAAAAATGATTTACTAGAAAACTTTTGATGTTCAAGTTGCCTCATCTTTCTGTAAAAAAGAAGTTCTTACTCTATATGTGTAAGAAGAGTTTCATGGTCAATGGAGATATCTTTGTACCAGGAATGTATAAAGTCACGGAACAATAGATCTATTACATCTTGAAGTGCTAGGTCCATATTTCTAGATATCACCACTTTTTTAGGACCTGGATTGCTCGCAGTCCTTGCTTCCTGTAAAGAAACAAGTGTCCATTGAAGACTTAATCTATCCGAAGTGTTAGACTTCTGTAGTTTGTATGCATAAAATTATGACTATTCAAACTGGAAAGAATTATAAGCTAAGTTGAACACACTTTGATCAAGTTGAACAAGATTAGAAAATGCTGAGACAAAAAATAGAACGAATCTTGCCTTGATAAGGTGTAAGCAATCTAGCAATTCCACAATAAATACTAATTAAACAGTGAGAATGAAAAGTCGAAAACAGAAGTGAATACTGTGGAATCATTAATTTTCGTTGGGTTCAATTTTCGTGGGTTTTACTAAAATGGCTATTTCGTGGGGACATGAATTCGTGGATTTTGATTTTTGAAAAGAAATGCCTTATCTCTGCATTTAAATTCATGGGGATTTGATTTCGTGGATGAGCCGACCCACAAAATCCACGAAATTAAATCCCCAACGAAAATTAATGATTCCACAGTAGTGATAATTTTCAATAAAACACTACGCGCTTATTGAAAAGATATCATTACTGAAGTAAACTCAGCCATGTACAAACCATCATGTTCTGTAAGACCATACTAATATGTGGATGTTGAAGCTCCTTAGGAATTTCTCTAGGCGTATACTGTTTGCCTTGGACAAGAGCCCATGATACACCAAGGTAGATACCAAGTATACCAACCAGAATGTGTACACAGAGAGTAAATGTGGTGAACAGTATATCCCAGTAGTACAAGATGGAAACTATTCCCATCACACAGCCTGTGAGAACAGGAAATGGTATCACCATCTTCGTGGATGCTGAAAAATAACACATGGATAAAATAGTAAAACAAAAACAAATATTTAATTAATAATTATACATAAATCACCATGAGACATCTGTGCTACTGAACCGAAAAATATATTCATGGAGTAGACAAATTTTAGTGGTCCTCAGAGTGCTGGCCCTAAATGGTGATTAAACATAACAAAGACTTCAACCAAGCAGTTAAACATTTCATTCAATACCTTTTTCCAATGCTATATTGCAATTGTTTTTAGCTTTGTATCACAGTTGATAGTTTTCATATATTTTACCATTATACCATACTGCCCCATAATGGATTGATCTGTTTCTTATGAGACTTCACTTTTTTGAGACATAGTCAGCACAGAAAATGAGGAAGTACTTGCAAATTATACTTTAGTTAATTTATAGGTAGTCCTCATTTTAATACATAAAAAGTGTCATTTTATTTCAATGCTAGTGTATTTAATTAGAATACAAGACAAGTATAATAAAAGTCAAATTTTCACAAATGTATTGAACAAAGTTATAACACAGGTTGCATATATCACATCAGATCTAACAGAAGTTTGTAAGTTTTATTATTTAATTTACATAAAGTTACTGAATTCAGGTCAGTCACTCAAATTTCAGATAGCCCGATTGGAAACCCATCTTGGAAACTTAGGTAGTCCTTGGGGAAAATAGGTAGCCTTGGGCTAGCAGACCATTTCTAGTGTCGAGCCCAGCATTCGACAACTGTTATATGATGAAAATTATTGTAATTTGTATAACTTATGAAAGTAATCAAATCTTACCAAAGCTAATATAAGTGCAAGTATTTATGGAGAAATAATGCTGCTTTGACAATATAATAAAATCGCACAATACCACAGTGATAAGTAACGCTTGAACAAGCATCTTAAGCTGTTGACTTTGTAAGAGGACAATTCCATAACTAAAATGGTCAACAAGACGAAATAAAAAAGACCAATTTAGTTATGGGACCCAGAACTACTATTTTCCATTGGGAATATGACCGAATTTCAGCTATAAAATCGCCCCCAAAAAATCATTGTACCCCTACCCCCATTTTGAAGATTTTCGGGTATTTTTAGATGATAGAAAGCTATTCTAATTTTCAATATTAAATGAAATATCTTCACTCTTGAACCATAAAATCTGTTTAAATTTTGTCAATTTTCTCGACCCTAACCCAGGTAAGCCATCAATTATTATTGCATTTTGGGCGTTTTTAAATTATTGTTTTGCTCAACTCAGTGTACGCACATGCGTATGCTTGGGCACGCCCCGTGTGGTAAACATAAATTAAATTGTGAATCTATACTTGTTGGTTATGGGAAATGTCTTATCAATTGTTGGTCACATGATACAACTATCATCACATGATTATAGTGGTTATAGTAGCAAAGCAACCTGTGCGAGGAGTTTGGGTCATATTACGTAAAAAACTGTAAGGTATCAATTAGGTACGAAACAGTTCGGTACGAACAAATGTGTAAACAAAATTATAAGTACGCATTCATAGCTTAAAAATACCATACAAATGGGTGAGTACTAAACATTTACTCTTTGATGGCGGCATTTCATTCGAATTAATTCACTTTCACTGCATGATATAAATTCTGTCGAAGTATTAAGTCGACGAGCAAAATGTTGTTCTGCATTCCCTCAGCAAATCGAAGTCGAAGTAAGTACCATATTGGTTGGTACTATAATCCATTTAAACCGTACATTTTTGAATCCGGAAATAATTTCAGCATACCTATCTACATGTTAATGCTCAACCACTGACGGGGACGTAGACATGACGCATGACAAGCTACGACAAAGAGCGTTAGAAGGAAGTAAAAGCTGAAATAATAAAAAAGAATAAGAACGTAGATACGTAACTTTTCCGTCACATGTGTATATTGGTCCCAGCAGTTAGTCAATGGTTCCACTGTATTCACGTGTCTATGATGGTTTATATGTAACTATAATAAGATAAAGTGGAAACTGATTACTTCAAATGATTTAAAAAAAAAAAATTGCAAAATCCAGGTACGTATATATATATATTACCAGAGACACAGATAACATCTATCAAGGACTTACATACATGTATGAACATAAGTCCTTGCATCTATGTCTCTGTTGTAACGTACCTAGCAAAATCTAAGAAAAAATAAGCATTCAATTTATTTTCTATTTCTATCAATACTTTATGTGAATATAGAGAATATGCAACATAATCGCATTTAATTTATTGCACGTATATTTGTGGCGTCAAAAAAAGTTCAGGTGAAATTATCCCGTCCGACCAAATTGAACTTTAAACAGTACTTGTTGACGAAATAATTATTGACTTATATTGCATTGAAAATGATAGATCACCGTTTTGTATCAATAGAACACCTATGATATTGATTTAAAAAATATTTTGATCTGTTTGTAGCACTTAAAGCTATTATTAGAATGAACAAATATTAAAATTTCGTTTATGATGACCTACTTAAGCCAGGTGCTCGATTTGGAAAATAAATACACTGTTATGGCGGGGTGACAGGCTTTGAATTTTTTTATGAATTAGTCGTTAAATCCATTTATTAACGTATTTTACTACACTGGATCAATTCGATAGGACTACTGTTTATATCATGGATTCAAATTGGTCGCCAGCCAGCGAGGGTTTGTTGAATCAAATGTTCCCAGTTCATCGCGCATGCCGAGATGGCGACACGGACCAACTCGCTTCTTTGTTATCAACCGGCGAATTTAACTTATACGAAGAAGATGATTTTTATGGCTGGACACCCATTCACTGGGCAGCGTACTTTGGAAAGGTATCTCGTCAATACTTATAAGTGTGTTGTTTGTGATGATATATATATATGGAAATATCGTGATTTGCAACCGAAAATAGATGGCCTTGAACCTTTGGTAAACCCGTCAAAACGAAAGTAGTCACGTGACCGAGAGGGCCGTATAGTCATATTATAGTGTAAATGTTATCAAATAGTGATTGTTATCAAATAGTGATTGATATGATGATAATACTCATCACAATAATTATTTATATTTAAACCAACTCGTTATTATTATTTCTTGCATTTATTTGAATTAATAATGCCACTTAGCCTACTTACTCATTATTATGAAATTAACTTATCTTGTACCAGTAACTTGTACAGTTTTTGTTGTTGTTAATTTGTATAAATATATTCTAAGGTGATGATGGAAAGTTTAATGGAATTTGGATGGATTTATATGCTTCGTTTGAGTGTTGATTCTAAATAATAAAGAATTAATTTTACCATTCTAGTGCAAACATTGCTACTAGTTAGGGAAACTAGTCTGCACGTGGCTTTGCTACTTAAATTGACTGTTCAATGATTCATTCATTCATTATTGATTCAATTCAGCAAGTTACTGTATATTTAGATTTTATACATATTACCATTCTGTTCTTCAGTTATTGTATGTTATATCTTCATTACTGAAATTTGCCTGAATTATTAGTATGACTGCCCTGTCTTCTAGGTAGCATCATTAAACTCCTCACTAAGGCTGAAAATAAAAATAAGTTTGCTTGGAGTATACTCTTGAGTCTGACCCAGAATTCTAGGGTAGGTTGGTAGGATTTTTAAAAATACTTAACAGTGGTAAAATAAATGCTTACAAAGAAGTACATGTATGTTGTAGCTCTTCAAACAAACTTATTTTTATTTCCTGCCACAGGTGACTCGGTGCATGTGGTTTAAATTTAATATTATAATCGGCAAACGAATGTTGGTTTTACCGATGTTGATGTTGATACATTTGTTTTAATGCATACTCTTGAGTTAATGTTTTTTTTTCTTCTGAAAACATTTCTATTCATAGTGAGAATGTTTATACATGTGCATTGCTGTAAACTTGTTTAAAAACTGTTCTTTTGTATCTCTCAGTCTCAACTGAACTCTAAATGGAGGGAAGAAATTAGCTCAGCAATTGAGAAGTTTCTTCATGATTTCATTCATTTTTGATTAAGATGTTTATTAATCTAAATTCATTTAAGTTACAATGCTTGATGTATATTCTGGAGAATGGAGGAAGCTGTGATGCGGCTACTGAACGATTAAACCAGTCCCCATCACATATTGCTGCTTATGGAGGCCACAGTCATTGCTTGAAATGGCTTCTACATTGTGGTGGTACCATGAATAGACAGGTATATCAGTAAAACATGCTGCATACATAGAAGGAATGAACTGTTCTCAACATTGGTGTCTACATGTACTTGACTCTTGAAATTCTAAATTTACATCTTCATTTGTTTTTATTTTTTCATTGCAGAACTTTAGAAATTTTGTTTGGAACTCAAGTTAGATACAAATTTCTTCTTAAACTGAAAGTATGTCAATGAGTGTACTTGACAAGACTGTTGGAAATACATGTACATGATGATGATAGAGTATTATTTTCAAACTGAACAGATTCGTAATAAATTGGACATGTTGACTAATTACTGGCAGACCTATATAGTTATATTGATGTTTTGCCTTCTGACTTGGCAGAATCTTTCCAAGGTTATACAAGTAGAGCTTATTGTTAAAGAGAGCAGTTCATTTCTTGATCGTCCATCTTAACATCGTAACATCTCTTGAACTTTCTATATTTTCTAGTTGGCTTGTTTGAGAAGATTGGTTAACATTCTGGACACTATGGGTGTGAAAGGGTGTGATCTGGCTACCACCAGGTTCTCTCAGACATCTGTACATCTGTGTGCATTTGGTGGCCATCCACAAAGTCTTTACTGGCTTGCTCAATCTAAATGTGATCTAAATGCCCAGGTAAGGCCAAAACAAAATGTAAACAAGTATTTTCTATTAGTACACTATGTTACACCCATTTTTATGTAAAATTGATAGTATTAGTACTGACAATAAAGGCATCATAAAAATGATTACAATGCAGATTTTAAAAGTTTCATTCACTCCTCTCCTGTGTTTGTACAATAAGTAGGGCTAAACTTTTTTACCTTGAAGTTGAACAATAAATAAATAAAAACATAAAGAAATAATGTTTTAATTTATGATTTACTCAACAGTCTATAATATAACATTTTGACTGAAGTTAAGATAGCAGAGTCTGCTGTATTGGATATTTATGTATTGTTGTATTTCTGCATGAGGGATAAGCAATTTATGATTATTGTCAGGCACCAAGGCATGAGTTTAATTTAGCTTTTTGTGAGTTCACATTTATGATCATCATCTCAGTCATGCGTTGCAAAACATTTTTTTTTTCTGAACACAAAATATTTTGTTTTGGTCTTACTCACAGGTGCTTGTCTTATGTCTAATATACAGTCATAGTATAGATTATTGTTTTATGATGTATACAAGTTTAGTAAGCCAAGCACCTGTGGTCTTATTTTTATCTTTTTACTCACTATAATTGTCTCCATCTTTGCTTGCACCTTTATTTCTGTCACTTTGTGTCTAATGTATGATCAAATTTAGTGTTGTGATACCTACATGTAACTTAACTTTATGATACTTGCCCTGGGAATAATTCTCTTGTCCTGATGACAAGCAAAATCAATTAAAACCTGTACAAATTTATCACAATGGCTGCTTTATTGTTTTATACATAATTAATACTGTAATAATTAATAACATAGCTATCTGATAGTAGTATGGCATTTTTTCTATCTTAAGTGAATTTGGTTGCTTTGGTGTTAATAATCATTCAATTAATATTAACATAGATTTTACAGGTTTGTTAGTATAAATGTTACTGCTGTCAGTGATTACAGTCACACCACTCATTGAAGTATTTTCAGCAAAATGCTTCTAATATTGGCCATACTTTTATTCTTGATTATCTACATGTAACCCCTTCCTGTGTTACTGATGATTTTGCTCCTATTTTGCTAATAACTGCTTAACAACCAATACAAATAACAGACTAAACTTTTCTTTTTAATGTCTCTTGATTATTTTATATACTCGCAAACACTATATTAAGACCCTATAAATTAAATTAGTTACTATGATAAGATGGTCTGTTGAGGTGATTGTTGTTTTGGGTTTTTAATCAGGAGTTAATTGTGTGTGAGTGTGATAAAAAATGCTTGATTCTAGCAGTCTTTTTGAAGTCCTTTTGCTATGTTTGTGGCTATTATAAAACTGCAGACCCAGTTGATACTTTTAGTTGCTTTAAATGTGTACTAAATCTTGACAAACCATAAAAATGTTTATTAAGTATGTTTCAGGGAAGTTTAATAATTCATACCTTTGTTAATAAAATATAGAGATAATCTTGTCATAATTTCATGCACCATAAAAAGCCAAAAAACGTCTCAGTGAGGCAAGAATTTGTGATAATTTCTGCTGAGAAAATCTAAGTGTATGACCATAGCATGCTGAATGTAATACACCCAGAACTGTTGAATATGTTACTGATTATGTTATTTTAAAATTTACTCTCTTTCCTATGTAGGAAATCAATGTCATTTTAATCAGATAGCTTGTTCATTCTCCCTTAGCTTTACATTACAACAAGTTTATTGTAATTTGTATGTCATGCATTATGTATAGTATTACAATTCGTCTCAACTCATGCAGTGTATCACATTGAATCATTTCATGCATGCTATACCCAGTACTTGTGAGCTGTCAATAGCGTTGCATAAAATAGCAAGCAAATTTACCATTCATGATTCAATGGTGTTATGCAGTTAATATTGATTGTGTAATTGCTAGTTGCGTGTTTATATTGAAGTCTAAATGCATGTCTGAGTATATTTATATACTTGATCTTTATGGAGCACTTGTTGACAGTAATTGAAGGCCGTATGGATATTATGTGGTAAAGATTTGGTTGACAATGTTTAAATGAGTATCAATGTGTATCCGAAAATTTTAATTAGTATTAATGCATCAATTAGGTATGTGCAACACTAGCTTAATGCAACTTCAAGGACTCAAGCAGTTAAATTGTTAATTGAAGTTTCTCAAATAGTGAGTTATTTTAGAGATTTAATTTTCAAGCTTTCAATCAGGCCAGCCTTCATTTGATCATGTTTGCCTTAAAAAACCTGCTTTTATATGGGAGGCCAACTCGCTGAAACCAGTTAATTATTTTGTGATCAATTGAGTTTTACGCCCGGGCTGTTCAAAATGTTGGAAGGGCGTAAAATGTTATCCCCGTCCATCCATTCTACTGTGTGCCCGTCCGTTCAAATTTTTGCTTCTGAGCGATAACTCAGCGATAACTCAAGAAAAATTTCATGGATTGGTTTCATATTTTACTTGAAGGTATATAATAATAAAATAAAAGTCAGGTTCGATTTCCGTTAAAATTCAAACATTTTCACAGTCCTGAGTTATGACCCCTTTTAACTTAGCTCTCAGTGGGGGCTTTCGTGTCCTCCAGACACACTTCTAGTTTTAAATTTCTCATACATACCGTAGACATAAATTAACAAACTATCGACCAATCAGCCAACTAAAAAACTGAGTGAAAACAGTACCGGGTATGTGCAAACAACTATGTTAGTTAAATATGCAAGTCATTTTATGGTTGAAATGGATAATTTTTAGCTCACATGTCACAAAGTGACAAAGTGAGCTATTAGGATCACTCTCCGTCCGGCGTCGTCAAACATTTTGTTGTGACCACACTAGGGGCCACATTTTTGGCTCAATTTTAGCAAAACTGGGTCAGAACGTTAATATCAACAAAATCTCGGACGAGTTCGATATTGGGCCATTTGGGGTCAAAAACTAGGTCACCAGGGCCAAATAAGGGAAAACCTTGTGAACACTTTAGAAATCACTGTTTTGAATTTATCTTCATGAAACTTTGTCAGAATGTTTATTTTAATAATATGTAGGTCAAGTTTGAAAATGGGTAATTTCTGTAGTAAAATTAGGTCACTAGGGCAAATTGCTGGAAAACCTTGTGAACACTCTAGAAGTCACTGTTTTGATTGGATGATCATGAAACCTTGTCAGAATGTTTGTCTTCATAATATCTTGGACGAGTTCGAACATGGGTCATCTTGGGTCAAAAACTAGGTCGCTAGGTCAAATCTTATGAAAAACCATGTTAACACTGTAGATTTCACAGTTATTATTGGATCTTCACCAAACTTTGTCAAATCGTTTGTTTTAATGATATAACGGTCAAGTATAAATATGGGTCATCTGGGGTCAATAACTAGGTCACCAGATCAAATCTTAGGAAAACTTTGTTAACACTGTAGATGTCACAGTTTTAATTGGATCTTCACCAAACCTTGTCAAAATGTTTGCCTCAATGATATGTGGGTCAAGGATGAACATGGGTCAGCCGGGTTCAAAAATTGGGTCACAAGGTCAAATCTTAGGTAAAAATCTTGTATTGGATCTTGGCCAAACCTTGTCAGATTGTTTGTCTTAATGATATTAAGGACAAGTTCAAATATGGGTCACCTAGGGTCAAAAACCAGGTCACAAGGTCAAATCTTAGGAAAACCTTATTATCACTAGATGTCAAATTTTGAACGTATCTTTACCAAACCTAGTCAGACTGTTTGTCTTAATGATATGTAAGACAAATTCGAACATAGGTCGTCTGAGGTCAAAAACTAGGTCACCGGTTCAAAACAATGTTTTAATGAGTGAACAGTGATTGTCATGTGAGCGATATAGGGCCATCTTGGCCTTCTTGTTTTCATTCAAATACGAACACTTTACGTGACAAGTGACTGACTACAGTATGATTATGTGTACTATTCATGTAGTATGTTGTGTTTATTTATGATTATTGTCTTGACTGTATGAGTGTTCTATCTATATTGCATGTCTGAGCTATTTTCTTAAAGCTTATTCATGACAGTAATGTATTGTATGTTTGCAGTATACACCAGTGCAATATTAGGGCTTATATATAGACAATATTGCGTTTGTTTAATCTGGCCTTCAGGATAATTCTATGTGGGCGAGTATTCACTACATTGCAATTATGGTAAAAAACATTGCCTGGGGCCTCCATACATGTAGCTGAGTGGTTATGGGCTCTGACTTGTTATCACTAGCCCCTCAATGCTGATAGTTCTAAACCCATCTAGGACCAGACACATTCCACATTGTAAGGAAACTGTCCAGTTAATTTACTGAAGGTTGATGGGTCCACCTAGGTGTATGCTAGTGGTATTCATTATACCCCCAGATATGAAATATATGGGGGCTATATTGGATTTACGCTTGACGGTCGGTTGGTCGGTCGGTCGGTCCGTGCGTCTGTAGACACAATTTGTCCGGAGAATTTCTCAGCAACTACTTACAAGATTTCAATAAAACTTCACAGAAGTGATCAGTAGTAAGCCTAGTTGTGCATGCTTAAGGCAATTTTCATTCGGATTAATTATCACTGAGTTATACCCCTTTGTTGTTTTTATACAGTATATACAATAGGCAAATTTTGTCCGGACAATTTCTCAGCAACTACTCACAGGATTTCAACGAAACTTTATAGAAGTAATAAGTAGTTAGCCTAGTTGTGCATGCTTAAATAATTTTTCATTCGGATTGATTTTCACTGAGTTATAGCCCTTTGTTGTTTTTATACAGTATATACAATAGGCAAATTTTGTCCTGACTATTTCTCATTGACTACTGCCAGGAATTCAATAAAACTTCTCAGAAGTGATGAGTAGTTAGCCTAGTTGTGCATGCATTAAGCTTGTCTTGGTTGGTTAAATTTTCACTGAGTTATGGCCCTTTGTTGTTTTTTATACAGTGTATATACAATATCTCAGTAACTACTCATAGGAATTCAATGAAACTTCACAGAAGTTATAAAAAGTAAGCCTAGTTGTGCATGCAATAACCAGGTTTGGTTTGGATTAATTTTCACTGAGTTATGGCCCTTTGTTTTATACAATTAGGTAAATTTTGTCCGTACCATTTCTCAGCAACTGCATGCAGGAATTCATTGAAACTTCTTAGAAGTGATAAGTAGTTTGCCAAATTGTGCATGTCCACAATAGGTTTTGTCCAAGTAAATTTTAATGAGTTAAGGCCCTTTGTTATTTTTTATATAATGTATATTTAGAAACTGGTCAGGATATATCAAAGCAACAATTTGCAGGTATTAAAAAAAAAGAAAATGCATTATATTTCCCTCTGTAAAATGTAATAATAACTGTGTCAAGGCCGCATCTGGGGGTATTCATCACCTTTAGTGATAGTTCTAGTTCACTACTGAAGCTGGATGAGTGGCGGAATGACCCTGACTCATTAAATGTCATGAAAGAGCTATGATTTCTGAGTAAAATAAAAGTCATTTGATGGAAATATCTCAAGAAACAGCGAAGTTATTGTCAATTTAATCTGCTGTGAAGTATTTTATTTAATACAAACTGTGTTAAATATAGAAACAATGTGGTTGAAGGCCTCTTGTTTGGCAAAAATGGTCGGCCGCATATCATTTTCAGGATTTAAATTTGACTCTATTGACACCCCTGCTGTTTATCCAACATTAACTCCAGGGAACTTTATTATGTGCCTGAATTTTTACTTCTTGTATGATAATTAACTGAGGTACAACTATTGTCAGGAAGAAAATTATTTTAATTTGTATTTTTAGTAGTTATTATTACTGATTATTCCTTGAATGTATATGAAATATTCTGTAGATTTTGACCTGTTGACCAAATTGATTTACCCGTAATGTGATTGGTCAATAAAATATTCTGTAGATGTTACTGATGTAATTGGTTGACCAAATTAATTTATCCAAATTATTGTGATTGATGAGTCAGATATTCTGCTGATTTGATTGGTCAGTCAAATTAATTGCGATTGGTTGATTGGTTCATTGAATTTTCAGATTCATTTTGTATCGATTGGTCAATGAATTTTTTGCCATGTTTGATTGGTTGGTTGAATTAATTGTTATTTATCACAGAAATTATCAAGAAGGTCCTGTAAGTTCACGAACTCTTGTATGTTATTTGTATATTATTTATTATCTGTAGGATTACATGGGGGAGACACCTATTCACAAGGCAGCCAGAACTGGAAGTATGGAATGTGTGAGCCTACTTGTATCCCAAGGTGCTAATTTGAGGTAAACTCATCTTAAACAATCAGTAATTTATTTCAATCTAGATTGTCAAACAACAGAATGGTTCTACCATCTTTATTCCAAAAGCATTGGAAAGTATATATATGCCTGATTTATTTAAATTAAAGAAAATGATTAAGCAACTATTTAGCATGGTATACACTGTGTAATAAAAATAAAAAGAAGGTTAACATGATAGCTGGATATAAACCGTTTTCCTCCATATTTTTTCATTGTCACGATTGTGCATTTTTTACCCAGCTAAGTGATCAATATACAACTAGTATGTATATATGTACGAGTATATACCGGTGTAGCAGTCTATTTTTTCCCCCGGCCAGTTTTTCCCCGGGGAGAAATTGGCCTAGGCCTTTTTTTCCCCGGGGAAAGATTGGCCTAGGCCTTTTTTTCCCCCGGGGAAAGATTGGCCTAGGCCATTTCTTCCCCCCCTGGGCAACTTTTTCCCCCCTAATAATAACTTTATTGCATTATGATTCTAGGCCATTTCTTCCCCCCCTTGGCCACATTTTCCCCCCTAATAATAACAGTATTGCATTATGATTCTAGGCCATTTCTTCCCCCCATTGGCCATTTTTCCCCCCTAATAGTAACAGCATTGCATTATGATTCTAGGCCATTTCTTCCCCATCTAGGCCACTTTTCCCCTATATAATAACAGTATTGCGTCATGATTCTTTGCTATTTTACCCTCTTGGTCACTTTTCCCCCTGTCTTCAGAAATACTATACATTATTGGCTAATTTTTACCCTCTTTGCCAATTTTTCCCCTAACTTAAATTCTGAAATAAAGCTAACCATTATATTAATTGGTTACATTTTTGGTCACTTTTTCCACTCTTGGCAACTCAGAAATATAAACATGAAGACATAAGTATAAAATCAGAAATATGAACATAAAGACATAAGTATAAACTCATAAATATGAACCTTCAGAAGTAAGTATAAACTCAGAAGTATGGACTATAGAAGTGAATATAAACTCAGAAATATGAACTTACAGAAGTAAGTATAAGCTCATAAATATTAACATTCAGAAGTAAGTAAAAACTCAGAAGTATGAACTTACAGACGTAAGTATCAACTTAGAAAGTATAAACTCAGAAAAATGAGCATACAGAAGTAAATACATATACAGAAAAATGAACATATTAAGGAAGTAAATACATACTCAGAAATTTGAACATACAGAAGTAAATATGAACTCAAAAATATGAACGTACAAAAGTAAATATAAACTCAGAAATATAAACAAAAAGAAGTTAAGCGAAAGATGTAGATATACAAATGAAAAAATCAGGGGGGAAAAAGTGGCCTAGAGGGGGAAGAAATGGCCTAGGCCACTTTTTCCCCGGGGGAAAAAAAGGCCTAGGCCAATTTTTCCCTGGGGAAAAAGTGGCCAGGGGGGAAAGAATGGCCTGTTACACCGGTATAATGAGTACCCATGATGTCTGGAAAGGCGATTTTCAATACACAATATATCACTTAACATGATGCTCTTCTGTACTTTATTATTAGATTTTATAGAGATGTAAGCTTTTTTGGGAATATGTAACAATATCTACTCGAGAGCTTTTATCTAATAATGCAAATATTCAGTCTGTGGAAACGTTATTGATTAAGAACTTAGATGATTATTATCTTCTTTTGATTGAATGTCTAGACTGATAGAGAAGTACAAGGCTAAGTATCAATTGCATACAAACTGACGCAATTCATGGAAGTCTCACAAACCATAGTTGAAAATATCTGGTTCTGGTTTATATGTAACAATTTTGTGACAAAATCTGCTACACTGGTGACTTATTTAAGCTTAAACTGTCTGCATGCACAGGTATTCAGAAAATATTTTTTACCGGTCTGCTAAGAGTAAATCTTGTTTTAGGATTTCTCATTTCCTTGTTCATCAGAGAGACCTAGTACGGCATTGCAAGTCTGCTTTCTCTGCAATTCTATCAGTGGATGGAATATTGACCCACAGGTGCTTGTCTCAATCACAGAATTAGTATGCTGCATTATTTTGCTTGACAGATTATCAAGCTAGTGATGATGGCCAGCCCCTGTGGACCAGAATCAATCATGTTTTTAAGGGGTTTGTCGGTTGTCAGGGGTATAGTATGTTTGTTTTCTCAGGTTTAGATTTACTATTTTCTAGTTTAAAGAATTACAGTGGTAGCACACCAAGTCAAGTGGCGATGACGTCTGGGTATGCGGACTGTGCCAATTATCTGGAGAGGGCTGCTGGGATTCAGAACCAAACAATGGGTATACCTGCCACCCCTTCTACTGTTAATGGTAACAACTCGGTCAGTAATGGTAGAACCTCCCCAGAAGGTCAGCCTAGTGTTCAAAATCACTTCATTTCCACAAATACATATCATTCTCACCCCTTTATTTCCATGAATGGCACTTCCCATCATCCCCATGTGCCTAATGGACTCAACAATAATAACCATGACGACTGTGATATGGAAATGGAAGATGGGTCACATGATAGTGGTATCAACCAATCCAATAGTACCAATGGCTTCCATCAGGAAGCACCCAATGGGGATATCCTACTAAATCAGGGAGTTTCTAAGAATACTGTACCTTTAGCTGGTAAGAAGAGAGGTCGAGAAGACACTGAAGAAGAGACCTATAAACGAGCTCGACAAGATGGTACGGTATAATTTTCTTTTTGTACTAAAAAGGAAGGTACTTAAAAAATGGGAGGAAATATTTGTTCGTAGCAAGCAACAATTCTGTATAGAATTATTTCAATCACTTCCTCCTCATTTCATAAATTTTGTAAGAATATATTCTGCTGAATCATATCATGGCATTTTTCTCTTAGACTTAATCAAATTTTGATACTTTTACAGATGTTAATGAAATTTAGCAGAGAGTTATAAGAAAGTTCACTGAGATAGGATGATTTCAAGATGTAATATCTGTCTGGTGAAAAAATAATTTTATTTCTCAATCCATAATGACATTGAAAAGAATGCCATGGTAACAGTTACAGTATGTATTCTCAACAAATTGATTCATTTGCCTTGAATTAATAATTCTGTCTGAGGAATTTAGTCAATTCTTGTATGTAGTATAGTATATACCCCACCCACTGCTAGTTCCTAACTTAAACCTTGATACGTGCTACAAAAAAATATACCTAGTTTCTTATGTATTCAGAGTCCACAAGGGTTACACTATCCAACAGGAATTAAGTACTTACTTTCTTACTGTTATAACTCACTCACTGCAGTGTGATAAGGCTTATGAATAGGTTAAGTGTTTGAGTACTTGGTGAAACCATCCTTAAAAATGTTTTGTTTGGAGTTATGCTACCTTCTCACCAAAAATGACCCTACCCAACTATTTGTTGGTCCCTTAGGTATTCTTTTTTTTTCAATATATAAATAGCATTTTGACGGGCATTTTGATTTCAATGTAAAAAAATATTAAATAAACAAAATTTCAACCTACCCACCTTACTCACCCACTGAACAATTCTCTGGGTAGGGTTACCCCAAACAATTCTCTGGGTAGGGTTACCCCAAACAATTCTCTGGGTAGGGTTACCCCAAACAATTCTCTGGGTAAGGTTACCCCAAACAATTCTCTGGGTAGGGTTACACCAAACAATTCTCTGGGTAGGGTTACCCCAAACAATTCTCTGGGTAGGGTTACCCCAAACAATTCTCTGGGTAGGGTTACCCCAAACAATTTTTAAGGATGGCCTGAGGTCTACTTTCTCTCGGACAATATGATGGAGAAGTCTTTAATTTTTAGCTCGTCTGAGCAAAGCTCAGGGTGAGGTATTAGTATACTATTTTGTCCGTAGTCTGTCCGTCCACAATTCTTTAAACGACTCCTCCTCTGCAACGACGATGTCAAATCTGAAGAAACTTCTCAGGAATAATCTCTGGATGGTCCTTTACAAAAGTTGTTATTAAGATTGTCATTCCGTGCAGAACTCTGGTTTCCATGGCGACTGAAAGGAAAATGAAAAATCTTGTCTTAAACCACATGGTCTAAAGCTACTAATATAATGTTCCTGGGGTCTAAATTGGCCTTGCCCCAGGTGTCGCATGTTTTATATAGATGTATGTAGGAAAATAGAAAAAATCTTCTTGCCTATAAAGCACAAGATTTAGAGCTTAGATATTTTCTTGGATGAACATCTAGATACTCTCTAACATAGTTGCTAAAGTAATATCCCTGGGTCAAAATTGGCCCCGCCCAAGTGGTCACATTTTGTCTTATTTTCCAATATTTTTTACTTACAGCAGCACAAATTTAAATCGAATTTGTGATATTGCCATAACTTGTTTATCAGATGAGCATCATAGGGCCACTTGGCCCTCTTCTTCTTTTCTTACTCACACTTCTCATGTCTACTGCCTGTAAAATAATCATAATGTATAAAATGATGTGTAAATATTTATGTGAAGTTAAGGTCTAAAATCATCATTCTTTGGTTAATCGTCAATGTAAGTATTGGCTTTAATTGTAGAAGCAAATATGAAATTTTTTATCAATTCGTTCAAACAAACTAAGTCACTAAATTGATTGAGTCCTGTAAAAAGTTAGTAATTTCTTATAAACAATTCATGATGATAAACATATCCTTCTCCTGAACTCTTTGGCTATTGCGTTCTTTCTGTTCTAACCAAGTACATGCATATAGATTAAGCTTGGACTTTTTTGCTTTATATAAACAAAATTATGTACTCGTTAAGATTAAAGCTATTTTTAAACAAAACATTCTGCAATATCTGAACTTTGTGAAGTGTTCTAACATTGCTTACTAGTGAAATAAAGAAATGCACCTGGTGTGTAGAAAGTTTTTTTTTTGGGGGTGGGCGGCGGTTTGTGTCCAGTGGTTAGATCACTGCACTTGTAACCTAGTAATCCAGGTTTGAATCTTGGCCACAGCAGGTCAAACCTTGCTATGATAATTTGACATGTAAGTACTGGTTAAAATACAGTCCAGGAAAATTGGTTATTTAAACCCACTGCCGTATATAGCTGAAATATCATGGAAAAATTATCTTAACCCCATTGAAACACTAATAGTTCTTGTATTTAACGTATGAAAGGATTTTAAATAATCCCGAAGTTGAATAAAATTAATGATAAAAAAGTATGATTGACATAAATGGCACCGGTCATCATAAAACAAACCTTTAATTGAATTCATTATTTTTTTTGCCCGACCATTCAATTCTTGTTAATTACAAAACTCCTATAAATGTAAGATTTATTTTGACTCTTGTATAAGTAATTGTTGTTTTACAACTCCTGGATGCCGAACAAATGTCATGTAGCCTCTAGATGACATGGCCTGGTTTTACAGGGAAATCTTGCATTCACTTTCTGAAAATGACTTTAGTTGTATAATTTATATGATGAGTTTCAAGTATGTTGAATGAAATAGTTGTAAAAATTGTTTTGTATGTTTTGAAACATTTGGTTGCCATGGTAATCAGTCCACTTGTTCTTTACATAACATGTCTAAATTATTAGTTCTTATCGTTGTAAAGTATTGATGAACAATTTATGTATCAATTTGATTATAGATTAACAGTATTTTGTTGAAGATAATCAGTTTTATGTGTTTGATATATTATTTATATTTTTATTTTTTATAATGATAAGTCTGACATAGCTTTAATAACATTTCTGACAGGATTGTTGAACAATGCCGTAGCATCAAGTGATAATAATAATATCCTGAGTAGTTACTTTGCCGTGTTAGCCATTTCAACAGAACCTCTCAGTTTGGACTCATCTTCCTCCTAGAGAGTAGCCAAGGGCACTAACTCTGGTCTAGAGTGACACAGGTTAGTGGTGGTTCGACAGGAGTGCTCTGCTCTTTAATCCGTAACTTTGAATCTAATGTATTGTATACTATTTCGTGTTGATGATTATTATTATATTTGCTGTTTTAACATGACTTTATTTTTGTTACATCAAGAGATAAAAACAATAGGAGTACATTGGCTTACTTTCTAAGTTTCTTAGTTAGGGTTCTTGCTGATAATTTTATGTCCACCAAGTATCCATGGTGACAACGTTTTTGCCCATTTGCATTTTTGTTTGACGGCACTTAAAAAGTTATTGTCTGTCTGCTTTCACTTATCTAAGATTAAATATAATAAAAATGCAGTTAATGTTAATGTTTTGCATGGATTAGATGATGTAATACATAGGAAGCGAATCAACGTCACCTCTGTATAAAGTTGTTAATATCTAACAATAATATCCTTGTTGTTTTTATCTCAAAGACTTGTTTTGTTGAGAACAGTAGCCTCCATGTACTCACAGAGTGGTAGAAAGTTACTAACAAATACACCACTGTTTGCATTGACCAACAGATCTGTTTCACTATATTACCAGTGAGAGTTGAGTTATTATAAAACTGGTATTTGGATCATGTGCCAAGGAATCATGTAGGTCAGCATACCTGTACCTGTAAGACATTTAGGGTGATAGTGTGTGTACATGGATGCTGGTGTTATTTGTTTCTGTATGTTATCAATCCAGGAGCTAGTTTTACAATGCTATCATAATGTTTAACCTTAAACAGTAGTTGTTCACTACCCTTCTGATATATAAAACCAGTCTGAAGGATTGTAATTCAAGCACCAACATAACATAATGCACCTTTACCTGTTGGCATCCGATGAAATAAAGTCTCCTCTCAAAGAATTTCATTACAATTTAAAAAATTGACATGGTGATTGTGAAATTGGTTGCTGTATTTATTGATGGGGGATGAATTCAAAAATAGTGCTATGCTAACAGGCACTGATACCGTGAAATAGGATAACTAGTTTGTACTTTGACTTATTGAAAAGTTAGTACTGGTATTTGTATACCAAAGGGCCTTGTTGCATTTAATTGTAAATATCTAAATTGTAACTTTGTCCCAAACTTTTCTGTTTGTAAAACACTTACTGATCAATTATCCATTACGTTGGTTGTTTGGTATTTTCTGCTAACCTAGATAGGACAAGCATTATTGTAATATCCTACCAAACAACATTTTAAAAAAGTGCAGGCATACAATAGTTATGAATTATTGAGATGGAGAATAATATTTAGTATTCCGCAGGGTTCTCACTTGATTGATTGTAAAAAATGACTCTTATCTGATCATAGTTTGAAGAGCCAACAAAATTTCTTATTAATGTAGTAATAAACTTGAACCTTTGATACAAATTCTCAATATTCAGAAACTTAATCTTGCTAATTTCAAGAGTCAGAATGCCATTTTAAGGGTCAAATAAAAGCCCTGATTCCATCATGAAGTATTTCTGTCTGATTTGGTAACATTGGTAAAATAGCAAGACTATGTATACTTGAACAATTTGCTGAAGACATTACTATTGTCCTGGAAGTACTTATTGACCATTAGCAATCGTCTGGTTTGGCTGAATGTTTGAAATAAATGACTGTATCAGTTTATATCACTTATGATATTTTATCAAGACTTCATAATTTTGTCTTTGATTGAATTCTTCCTAGTTAGGACAATTTTACTTCATTTAATCCTGTATTAATATACCATATTTGGCACCAATATTAATAAGGGCAGATGGTTAAATGAAAGCCATGTTCCAGTGGTTAGTGCGCGCTAGATTTGTAACCCAGTGACGGATTCCCAGTCGCCTCAGGTCATAAAACTTGACAACAATGTCGATTTTCCTCCCACATATAGAGAAGTTGCCAGTTCCTTGTGGAAGGGTAAGTTAGCACCGGTTAGAATACAGTCCAGGAACAAACTAGTGCTAGGGGTCAAGGGACTGTCTGTTTTTTAACTTTGTGTTTCTGATACTGGCATTGCAGAATCCTTGAATTTGTGTTAAAGTTTGTCGTGTGATTCATGTCTGGGTATAAACTACCAGTATTATACATCCTGTGTTAAATGTAGCCACCTCTTTTACTATTGATATCTTTTTCTGACAATTCTTTATTGATATTTTTTTCCTTATTATAAAAGTGATGGGTGGCATACCTGTTGTATTATGCATTTATATATTTTATTTCACAGATTATGTGTATGAAGAGAGGAACCGATTTGCATTTTCCCAACTTCCGTTTGTTAATGACATGTCGGAAAATTTGTCCAGCATGGACTGTAACCATGGTAATGGATTGAACGAAAATGTCGCCCCGTCAGCTGGCTTCAATAATAATCAGTACATACCTCTTACAAACCAGAATGGTTCTGGTCCCACACTGGTTCCTGAATCACATAGCGATGAAAGAGGGCATCTCGGCGAGATATATCAGAATCGCCAGGAACCATTTTCTTGTACAAAATACCGTGACCCACCTGTAAAATGTATTAATTTTATGTCACATTACATATAATTTAGGCTACAATGTGTTCAAACTGTTTACTGTTATTGTAAATGTTTCTTTTATCCTGATTTAACTGATTGGCATTAGTCATTTTATTGATACATGTAGTATTAAGCCTCTAGGGATCATCACACAAAAATCAATATTTCTGCATATGCAATGTTTAACAAAAAGGAAGTATTCCATATACTAGTACACAATGTATTTTGGTCAATAATTTATCATTGATTAATGCTATAATAGAATTGCACAGAATCTATTCCTTCTTCTTTATGAAGTCTTAAACAGCTCTTTGTGTTGCACTTTTTTGTCTCTGCTTTGAAGATCTGCAGGCTTAGTGTCAAACAGCAATCAATGATGCACTTTGTGTCTCCACTTTGAAGATTCATTGAGTTAGGTATTGATTTAGAGTTGTGCAATGGTTAAGTGACATTTTCATGAATAGCTCGCTTTGGCAGGAACATGATGTGTTAATTGTCAGCATTTTATTCTGCTATATTTTTGTCTCAGTGATAATAAAGGTTAAGGTCACTTGATCTTTACTGAACAGAACTTCAATAATATTTCAAGTTGTTATTGTACATGTATTTGTTGTTAAAAGTGACGTTAATTTGTGAGAAATTTGTGTTCATATTTTTACTGTATGTTGGTTATGCTTAAAGATGTTTTTATTTTTGTTTAGAAATAAAAGTTCAGTATGTTGACATGATTACCTGAAGTTAGGTTCATGTATGTGTAAAGTGTGTCAACAAGGTTAAGTTAAGATATTGTTCTGTGTCTACAAAGTTAATGTGAATTAAGTCCTTTGGTTAGAGATATTTTCTAACCTTAAGATTTTACTTGACTTTAATGTCTGCTTTGTAAAACATCAAGACTGACTGTAATAGTAATTGCTTCTTTTTGCATACTTCTTTAGTTTGAAGTAGAATGTGTTTTATTAAAACTTACTATAACATTGTAAACATATCTGATCTTGAAAAAATATCCTTTTAATGTGAAAATCTTTGCAGTCATTTAGAATATTAGTTCATTGCTTACATACCGCAATTCTTGAATTAAATTGAACTTTAATCTCTTACTCTAAAACAACTTATCAAACTGTCCAATTAACTTGTATGAAATTGTGTATTTTGAAGGAACTTCAAAATTCTTTTATCTGCTAGGAATACTTTTTTCCAATCTTGCTTAACCTAATAGCTTTTCTGCATTGGTGTGTATGTGTGATAGTATAAGGAAAAGGGCTGAGTTTGTTTTGCAAACTATTGAAACAAGTTGATAAAAAGAATTCTTGAATAATTGGCCGTATATCGAGGGTTCAACGCAACAATGTCGTAACTCATATTGAAATAAGAACAAGTTATGTCAGTGTTGCGCTGAGCCCTCGATATGTGTAAATTATTGTCTGAATTCTTCATAGGAAAATGTTTAAAATCATAAATTTTCTGTTGAATTTGTGTCTGCAGCATTTTCCATTATTATGATTCATGCTACTTTTCTTCATGTCTGCTGGTAAGATGATGAAAAAAATCTGAATTCTGTTGAATTATTGTTTTAATTGCGTTTGTGAATTTCTGAAGTGTTAATTTTTTACCTCAGTTTTGGTCCATCTTTTTGTACTAATAATGTTTACACTTTAGAAGTGATTTTTATTATCACAATGTGACCTTTGAATTCATATGGAATAAAGATTTCAGAAAAAAACTGACATCAATACTTGCATCACAAACTGGGCAAGGTTTTCCCACCCTTTGAGCTTATAGTAATGTCACTGTGTTGATATGCTAGTACATTTTCTGTTTGCAGACACTGTGGCGAACAAATGCAAACTGAATGGCTGGTTTGTCAACAATGGTCACATGGTTGATCATGTGACTAATCATGTGAGAAGTCATGCGGCACCAGTGTCAGAAAGCATGGTGGAACATTATACATCAGTATCAATGCAGCAAGGTTATGACAGCATGATGTTAAGTGCCATGATTCACGAACAACATGGCTCCTAAACTTGATTCTCTAGGGTGCGACTTTTCCTACGTTGACAGGATGTCCTTAAAATCAAATTTCCTTGTATATTATACACACTATATCTGCTCAAAATATTTTTTCTGCTTGTACATGTAAGTTTAAAGTTATTTTCTGAAATATTTGTACCGTCACACCCGGAAAATGTTGTTCATTTTATTTTAAAATGATCACAATCAAATTGTGAATGGCAATTAGTTTGCCTTTTTGTGTCATATTGGAAGAGGTTTATGATATCAGAACAAATGTCCATGTTGAATATTAGGATAAGATCATACATACAATAAGTTAGTTCATAACTCCATGTATAACTAACTTGATGTTTTATGATAAAGTTTGTATCAATTTTTGGCAAATTAGTGTCTTGAGTTTATGAACATTGTTTTGTTACCTTTGTACTATTATGTTAACTTATGTTATTATTGATAAGTTATTTATGAGAATAGTTTGTGAAACATGTAACTATGACAACTGAATTTGTAGTTTTTTAAAGCATGTGATTTTTTTTTCAATGAAGAAAATGTTCCTGTCCTATGTTAATTGAGCTCCAAATCAAATGTTTTTGTCAATGTTAAAGTTAAAAAAACATGCAAAATTTAAAATGATTCTGATGTATGTTTGACAATGGATTAACTCATCCTTCATTGTTGGGTTAGATATATTTCATTGCACAGGAAATTATTTTGTCATACTGTGTAAAATTATTGTTGTAAGGTTATTGATTTAGTTTTTCTGTGAAGAGAATGTAAGAAGGGGCTGAGTCCCCTGGAGTGAAATATAGAGCTAGGCTCTGTCTCCTTCCATACAAAAAAAGTGGCAGATATATTCCTTAAGTTATGGAAATGTTAGCAGTTAGTTTGATAATTGTATTGTCATTATATACTGAATACCCGTCAATAAAAGTCCCTTTCTGAATTAACATTACACTTTTTTGGGAAAGCTAAAAATTGAGACCCGCCATTATTGCTTAAAATCCTTTCAAATTGTATCCTAAAATGTCTATAAAATTTTAATCTGGGGCATTGATACTTGTGTATTCAGTATATTCTTATAATGAGAGGTAATTAACTAGTCTAATGTGTTACAACGAGTAGGATTAAGAAAACTGTGTTCTACCAAGTGTGATTCTTCTCACTAGTTGCCTACAACAATGTTTGATAAGTATTAATCGTGTTAATTCAATTTTAATTGATTAAAATATGTGCTTACGAAGTTTTTTTTAATACTTCAAATGAATTATAAAATTTGAGTGTGATTAAGGACCTGTTGTTGTGTACTTTTTTGTACCACATATTTATTGACATGTTTTCTGTTGAATTTGTAGTTTATGGAGTTTGAGTTGATAGTGATATTATGACTAAGTGTAAATATGTAGCAAGTTGAAAAAATCTAAATCTGTGTTAAGTTATTGTGTGCTGACATTTTATTTTGCATTCTCAATGTTGAATTTTAAAAACGTATTTTTTTGTTCTTATTGCTTTTTAATTGGTATCAAATTATCAATTAGTATCCTAATGATATGTTTTGGACACCCATAGCATGAAATAAAATTATATTTTTTTAATGTCAGAAATTGTAAGATTATGTACCTAGAAACAACAGCCTAACTGATTTATATAGAAACTTGTTCTGTGGAGCGTTACTTTGTATATTACTAGTACATGTAGTGTATACAATTGTACATGTATGGCTTATATTTTATGGCTGGACCTATTTGCCGTTTAGTAGTATGAACGTAAACTTAGTATCATTCTAGTTCATGTTCAGCAACATTTATTCTTTTACTCATATTGGCAGCAATGAAGTGTGGCCTCAAATTATGATATCTATCATTATTATCATTATGATTGTTTCCTTGCATAGATCCAGGGCCCTCATTTGACGTTTTTTGGGGCCGAAATTCGGCCCCATTCCCCTCCTAAAATCATATACTTTTTTCCCCTATTTTTGAAAAAAATTCCCCTAAAAAAAAAAATTATTATTTTTTTTTTTTTTGCTTAAATGATTCATATTAAGTTATTAACCTTTGATTAATAGTATATTTATGTATGTTGTATATTTAAATACAGCCATTTTAAGCTTAAAAGGCTAATAGCAGGGTTACACGGCAGTTGAAAAAGATCCCCTGAAATTCCCCTTTTTCCTCAAAATGACGCAAAATTCCCCTACCTGAGGGCCCCGGGCCCCTTCCCCTAAAGTGCAGCTAGGGCCCTGAGATCATTATTTCTGTTTCGAGGGTTCAGCACAACAGTGTTGTAACTCATATTGAAATGAGAACAAGTTACGACAGTGTTGCACTGAGCCCTCGATTTGATCAATGATATTAGCGCAAGCAGTTTGTGAAATTAAATTTCTTGTAAATATATTGTTTTCTTGCCCAATTTAAATCAGATCATTATTTGTTCATCAAGAATTTCAATCAGTACACACGGTAGTAACATTGAAATGTTTGTGAAGAAATCAGTTCCCTAATTTATTGAAAGGGGCTGGGGTGTGTGAATTCCAACTATTTTCTGGTCACTTTCTCAACACTGATGATCAACATAATTTTAATATTGACACTAATTTTTATATTACAAAGAAAAATCTCATGTGTCACAGACTTATGGTTGTTGTTAACTGAACCCATTTTATAATGTTCTGTATCATAGTATGGAACAGTTGTTTTCAACCTATCACTGTAAATTATGCTTTATCATAATACAAAATATACATCATTAATACCTTAATCATATTTACAGAAATTTCTAAAATTTCTTATTTCTTATTTCTTCTGTGTTCATGATATATACCAATTAAATGCAAAATTCTCATACTTTTCATTAATTAATTATTGACAACACTTTGTTTCTTGCAATATATCATCATATTCTTACATACATATGTTTGATCTGTATATAAATGTGTTTATTTTACATAGGTTTGATATCTTTGAGCGCAAATTTGTATATTACTCAATTTACTGTTCTATTGACCTAGGTTGGTCTGCAGAGTAAACCTTCTTTTATACCTGGCTTCATTATAGTTTTTGTTTTACATGTAAATTATTTTGCTAATTTTTAATATTTTGCTTGTTTTTTGTATTCATTTTTAGACAATTAGCAATTACTAGGTTTTTCTGGAATCTCATTACTGAGCATAAATATTTTTTTAGATTTACTGATTAATTTCATAATTGTGTTATTCAATTTAATTACAAAATGTATTGATTAATTGTTATTGATTGATTAATCTGGTCAGGGACTTAATTATTTGCAAGTGATGAAACGGTGAACAGCATAATTACTTTTATGGAAGTTTGATCTGTAACTGCATTTATATACCTGTAACCTTAGTAAAAGAATGGTATGTTTCATTATATAATTTTATGAAGAAGGGACTCTTTTATCGTTAAATTTTGCCTTGTGGTTGTACCCGAAAGTTGTAATTGTCAACATATAAGCAATTTTCATTTATTAGCTATAAACTTCCATAATGATTTAATTGTATTCATTTTTGCCTATATATTTATTCTGCTATTATTGTGTATGTTAATTTTTTTTCTATCTGAATGCAGCAAGACGTGTTAATCATGTCTACATTTATTTTTCCTCATTCCTTGTACATTATTTATTAGTCTGATCAAGTGTTGATACTAATTTTAAATTCCTACACTGTATGTAGATGTATGTTATTTTTTTTTTCGTATTTAATTAAGACAATGGACTATTGTCTCTTTGTTGAAGTCTTGTGATCTCAATTTAAATATGTTGTTATTAAAGTTAAATAATTATTATCCCTCTTGCAGATTTGCTAGTGGCTGATAATAGTTACACTGTTTATAAATTTTGGTTAAATATGTGATCCATACCCTTTGAATTCATTTCTATCAAATACCAATCAAACTAGAGCTATCTGATATTTTACGACCTTGTGTTTATAGACCTCTCGGAAGAAATGTCACCAATGCTAACAATGACCACCTTTTAGACATCGAAACAACCAGCGAAATGGATACAATAAAACCCCTTTTGTACTGGGTAAAACATCCGGTTTTCTGAGAAAGAACTTTTAATTACCAAAAAGGGACTTAAAAAATCGTGCGATTGTTAGGCGTTTTACTGTATATTGATATAGACCCGTGCTGAACAAAAGCTCTTTTTGGTGGCTATGATCAAACATTTGACTTTAGTTCAAAATGACTTATTTGATTTTATTCAGTCCTATTTTTTAGAACATTGTAATATAATGCAATACACTCCTTGATTCTTTATATTGTCAGTGATTTTTTTGAAGTGTATTCATAGGTAGCATTGGATAAGTATCCATTGTTATGATGTTCTCATGTAAATGATTGTGGTTATAAATATGAAATGCAACAGTGAACTAACATATTGCTCTCATTAATTTTAACTGTATTACATTTACTGTTGTCTCAGTTTGTATAAAAGATTTTTACCTGTCAATATGTAATCTATACATCTGATTGCTTTATGTAGTGTTCAAATTAAAAGTGCAATTTGAGTTGTGTTTTGTTGTAATTTACCTTGGCCTACCTATAAGCCTTGTTGGTAGTTCAGGGCTGGTGATTGAATGTGAGGTTTTTATTGTCTTGGAAAACAAGATGTTTAGGGAGGATGACAATGAATACCTGGTTGGATCAGTGGTGTTGTGGTAACATGCTGAGTACTTAATGAAAGGTCCTGGGTTCAAATCGTGGCTCCGCCTTCTGATTAGCCTTTTCAGTTTCCCATATCCCGGGCCAAGTTCAGTGTTTGGAAAAGCACGGGATATGGGTGAGTCAGGCATTGGTGTTTTACACCAGGCATGATATTAAAAGAAGCAGTGATAACTGACCATAAAGAGTAGGGATGAAATGCCTTGTTCTCCTGTATAATCAATCCCCACTCGGGCAGCTCTATATACAGCTGTCCAATGGGCAATTATTAGTCAAATAAATATATATAAGCTACAAACACATATTTAAGTATTGCATATTATCTTTAATTTAGAGAGCACTTGATGATAAAATTTGTACAATCAGTGATAAATCACTATAATAACATTGACATGTTAAATCAGATGACATTCTATTGCGTAACGCGAAACAATTTCATACAACAATACCAAGTCAATGTTTCTTTGAATTCAATAAAAAGTGAGAATTTTGACACAATTTCTTTAAATGCCACAGTTCAACTGTGACTGTACTGTCATTAATTAAATTACTCCTCGATACTGTTCCAATGACAACACTTTACTCGTAAATCCACTCATATTCGCAGGATTTGTAATCATTGAGTTCACAATCTTTGAACCAGAGAGCAATTTCTTTTTTAGCGCTTTCTACAGCATCAGATCCGTGACATATATTCCTGAAAAATAAATGAAACATGACATCAGTAAATAATGTGGAACTAATAATGCTTCCCTATAAAGCCTGAATCTATCACAATGCCCATATAGCCAGAGTAACTGATTGTAGAAACTGTCTGGAAGTGAGCTATTATTTGGTTTCAATTAGAGCATGCAGCATTAAATACAGTTCAATGTATAGAGGATACTAAATGAGTGTGGATTCCGTTTTGAATTTATTGAACGAGTTGTATAAAATAGTATGAAGCGAGCCTCTGGCGAGCTTCATACTGTTTTATTCAAAGAGTTTCATGAATTTAAGACGGAATCTACACGATTTTAATATTCTTTGATCACATACCCTGAAAATACGGCGAAAACCAACATACCTGTTTGACATTGCTACTAATAACAAAAGAGTGACACATGCGTAATAAGGCTTTTTAATCATATAAAAAATAGTTACATTATGATGGGTTATGAATAATAACTGTGTGAACATATCTAACGATGTGAACAATTTCTTTGCTTACTCAAATAGTTAAAATCAATTCATCATTACTCCTGTGAAGTTATAATTTTGAAAAAAAAAATATGTACCAATCAATGTCTATGCTTCATCAAGTTCACGACGTCACAAAGTGACGTCATTTACATATTATATGCACGGCCGTGCCATATCGTTTTTACGGCACGGCCAAATGGGCACGGGTAAGTGATAAATATTAATAAGGCTAAAAGTGTGAGAAAAACAACAAGTATAGAAAAATAAAAAAATTCTTTATCTTTTTTTTGCCAGGAACTGAATTTTCAGGGTTTCAGTTTATATGATAAATCAAATACACAAATCTGATGCACAAAGTAATAAATAACCTTATAAATGGATGAAATAATCAATTGAATGACACAAGATATCTTAAGCTTTTCCTAAATCAATACCATAAAACTTCAACTTGGCTGAGATTACAACCAATCATTAGAAGGTGTTCATTAAATTCTCAATTGTACATCACAAGAATTATGACTACGCACATCTTGTAAATTCAGGTTTATAACAGATCGCTAGGTACACCAAAGCTGACGCCTTCTGGCATGTTGTTTTTCTTTAAATACAATTCAATAAAAATCAGGTATTATGCAGAATGATTTACAGTTTGTTTTTAAAAAATATCAGCTGTATAAAACAAACACTTGAACTGAAGTGTTTTGTTTATCAAAATAAGGTAACTAAAATAAACACATGGAACTATCATAAATTAAGCTGTCTGAATACATGTTGAAAGCAAACAACACAAAACTGAAAATTTTTGTCCAAGTTAGAACTTCCCAATTTGCTAATATTCAGTCCACTATTGAAGAAATGCCTCTATACAAATCAACCAGGAAGCTACAATAATTGTACTTAATATCATCATGGCATGTGTTAACACAGTTTTTTACAAATCAGACTCACAAATAAACTAACTGAACACTTGCTATCTTAGTTAAAACTCCAGTCAAGTGTCGGCTTATTTCTACAACGCCGTAACTCAAATTTTGGCGATATTGTCATTTTGGTATCACTTTTTTCATCTCCACAAGCTCTTTACAATGAACATACGAACCTGCTTCTAGATCTCCCCTAAATAGGGTTAATCCAAATTCCACAAACACGTAACTCGCTTATTTACGCCCAACTTCAAATGTGATTTTCTCAAAATGGGTACAAATGACTTACGGGTTTGTAGCAATAAGCTGACTAAGTCCAAATTGACGAAAAAAGGATTCTGACCTAAAATTTTAGTCTTATGTCTGCGTCTTCAAATACACCGATAAAACTGAACTCATAAAAACTAGAAATCTCTGAAAATCAATTCTTTGATCACCAGAGTTCTCACAATATGGGACTTCAGGCCAAGTCCTAAGGTGTCCAGTTATCAGGGATTTTATTGTACTTATCAGCCAGTTAACAAATCCTTTTGCCAACTGTTTCATACAAATAAGGCCCTTTGGTCAGCATTTCAGGTCCCAGTACATTCTGATGAGAATTAATAACAGTTCACTAGATTTACCTGTAACAGTGTGATAAACAACTTACCTGCCAACATCAATGCAGAAATCTCCTCTGATTGTACCTGGATTAGACTGAAGAGGATTTGTGGCCCCCAACATCATACGACCCATTTTAACAACCTCTTTGCCTTCCCATACCTAAAATAATGTACATTTTAAATTCACCAACTTTTCCTTGATTCAAATAACTTTTTGAAAATAATGAATTTCCTTAAGATTTTCAGTTATACTACGGGGTAAATAACTTACATCATTTCTTACTGATATTATAGTATTTGAACAATTTTTTTTAGAGCACTAGCCCAAATTTTAAGTGGGCTATTGAAATTAAAAAAATTATAACTAGCCCAATTGCAAAAAATTTAGACAGTACACTAGCCTGTCAGATAAATTTTACAAGCCCCTGATTTGGAAGCTAGTGCAAGGGGCTCCGACGAAGACTATTATTATTATGAAATATAAGACATCTCTATTTATATCACAATATATAAAGGCATAAATTTTAATACAGTATCCACAGACATGATGATTGTTCTACTCACCATGGCAACAACTGGTCCACTGCTCATGTACTTGACAAGACCTGCGAAGAATCCTTTGGACTTGAGGTCAACATAATGTTCTTCTAAATGTTCCTTTGTTGGCTGAAAATATATTAATAATTAAGTTAGTCTCAGAATCAGGGCACCAAAAGTAACACAAATTTAATTTATACACTTCCTGAAATATGAGATTAGTTGAGTCTTTGTCCACCTGTCCCGACCCACATCCAGGATAATAAGTTTTTCTATCGAGAGTAAAACTGGAATGATGTAGCTCTGCTGAGACAAATTTTACAAACTGCCACAATTATCCAAGTTTAAGTAACACACTGACTCCATCAGTGGATGATTCTTATATCCTCGAGTAACCAGTTTCCGTGACGTTAAGGAAACATCGAGGGCACTCAAGAACAATATTGTTTCCAACAAAATTTAAAAACAACGTATCAATAACACAACTTATTATGTATAATCTCGCAATATTTTTGAAAATATTATTCACTTGCTAACTCATGGACGCAGCCAGTTTCAAACATGTACAAAACCAGACTTCCATTAAGTATGGTAGAACAGTTTTCGTGAGGTTTAGCGAAATAGTTGAATTAAACGAAATTGGCGATATTGCAATAAGAGATACCTTTTAATACGCAGTTTTATGTATTTAAAGGTTTATTTTGGATCCGTTTTTAAAATTATATAAATTTTGTAGTTTTTTTTATCTTTTCTTTCGGCATAATTCATCAACAGTTATAGATCTAGCCTATGCTAGGATTGTTGGCGAATACTGCCTACAACATATGTTTGCGTTTTGCTTGAAGTGGGCTAGTATACCGTATATATCTAAATTTGTATGCCAGATTTAGGTTTAATGTGGCTCGAACATTCTTTTGATATGAATGGGGGAAATATATTTTTATTGATAACTTATTGTATTTGGGACAACATACTACAAGATGACTTTTTTAACAAGTGACAAAACATTTAATTTATGAGTCTCCAACCGTATAAGGAGGTAACCATTCCTTCCATTTCGTTATTTAAATATCAGCCTCGGAACCAGTCATCCAAAGTCATGACGTAACTGTCAAAAATGTAAACAATCGGCTGCTAAAGAAATTTTTGGAGATTGATATATTTTGAAAAATAAATGTAAGATGTAGGTTTACTAATTGAATTATCTTTTTTACATGGTTTTATCATAGTATACGAAAGGAAACTATTTTCTTATGCTTTCAAGAGCTATTCGGAGTATTTTTTTATTGCCGACAGTAGTTTGTGGTCTCTGCAGTTGGCTTCCGGAGTATGACGTCATTCAACAAAATATAGCGCGAGCTTTATGTAAATGTTTCCGGTATAACGAAAACGAAGGTATCAGGATTTAGGGTTACTCGACGGTATCTAGTTCAGAATTAAGAACTTAAAGAAGTTGGTCATGCAATTCATAGTATGAATTTAGCAACAAATAGAAAGAAGGCATTCTATGACTGAAATGTCTCAAACTGCTTAATTATCAAATCAATAGTAATTAACCTATAGTAATAAAACCAGTATAAAACTGATCTTATGGGCGAGTCAACCTCAGCATGGCTCTAGCTGTTAGACAGACCGGAACAGTACGCGGACACTTTTCCTCATATGTAACTATTTCGTGTAATTGAGGCCGTGTTTCAAATCATCCAGTCTATGTAGTTTTGAAGATGAATCCTTGCTTAGAAATTTACAGGAACTTAAGATTGTAAACAATGCACTACGCATGCGCAGTCAGGCATCGCGACAGGTACAGCCACGGCTCAAAATTATTGTACAATTTAACCAGTACGCGGACACCCGTTTATATAGACGTAAAATGGTCAAATAAAGTAAAATCACATGAAAATGTTTTTTGTGTGTAATTATTTTATTAACACGTGAAAATTAAAAGAAAATATTTTTTCTGTGATGAAATATTAACATGTTTAAAGCATTGAGTGCAATACGTCAATTCATGTATTCTTCTTTACAAAAACCATGCAGAACAAAGACTCTCCTACAGTTTTAGTTTGTACTTTACAGAAATGAGTATTTATCTAGATTTACTTATTTCCATCACTACTTTTGTAGCTTACGGGAGTTAAGGACGTCAAAATAAAATTATAAAATGGAAAGCAAAAACATTTGGAAGGTACCTGTAGTCACATGGTTCAAGCGCCAAAGCGATAAAGATGCGAGTGTTGCTGAGTTAAATTATGTGTCGCAAGATCGATTGTGTATATCAGGTTTTTTGTTTATTAAAAAGTCTATTCAAGTGAGATTGTCTCATATTTATTAAATACGTATATTATTTTAATCAGTGGCGATTTTTTTAGCCATTTACACAAGGACTTGCATATTTTTACAAATATCAATTCATTTTGTTTATATCGTCTGCTGATCAGTATAAACAGGAAGTGTAAACAGAATATGTATCATACCGGAAGAAAGGTAAGTTTGCTGCGAATATAGGTAAGTAATATCGGTATCGTACAGGATGTTTTAAATCTGTTAAAACTCGCCGAATGCTAGGGTGTCCGCGTACTGGTAGCGTCCGCCTACTGTTCCGGTCTGTCTACTGTTACAGTGTTAGTTGTTTAACATCCTTAAACACCTATAGTCAAGAGAAACTACTTTTATCCATGAAGATTTTAACAAGGTCAATGTCATATTTTGTACTATCTTGTACTATTATGTCTGCTCAGAAGGTCATCAAAATGAAAGTAAAAACTCTCCTAAAACATCTTCATTTCAATTATTGTCTATGAGTACAAATACAATAATTACAAGATGTTTTTGAAAAAGTAATTTACAACCAAGAATAAAATCAAAAGAAACTTGATGACAAAAAACAGACACAAAAAACACGTGTACAATTCGCGTGCGGCCATCTTTCCGGTTCAGCCATCATCAGTTTTACCGGTCGGTAAATAATTCATGTTGAATTGAAAAACATGGCGACACTTACCGAGCACATTTTACAGGCAACAAGCTTGTATCCACGGCTTTCAAATCGCTTCATAATTTCGCCAACAAGTCCTCTTTGGACGCCATCAGGCTTGACCATAATAAATGTACGTTCCATGCTGTTATCTACTGACTTGGCAAAGTATGAAAGAACTTGAAGCAAGGTCGCTACCATGTGCGCTGCTTAAAAGGGAAAGGCCGTACATATACACCGGTGACGTCATTGTTGAAGATCGGGATATTCCGTTTATGTCCGCCGATTGTCGGAAATACAAGGCATCAGAGAACTAAATTTGCTTATCATAAGCACAGTGTACGGGCGAACGAATAATTAATTAATTCAGACAATAATCTACCTGTATTAAGCAATTAGGGACTGTGATTGATCACTTCGACAGATGTGTCTTTATTTTGACCTATACTGTTACACTTAAAAACGGAACCGCTTTTATATCACATCTTTTTCTTGTAATTAACGCTAGAATGTTATACATCTATAACACATTTTTATTGTACATGCTTTTTTTTACTCTTTTCATGCTAGACGAAAAATCCAAGAATGTACACAAGTCATGTTGATCTATCTATATAAACACAATTCCCAAATCCTACATTGATACATTCATAGATAAGTAAATATAAGAACAAATCATACAACCGACATATATAAACTGATATATGGGGAATCATAAATGGCCAATTGACAAAAAAAAAGAATTATACATGTACTTATAAATAAGATAATTAATAGAATACTGTTGGTTTGAAGTTATGCGGCAAACTCATTAAATCAAAGTACTGAACGTACGTACTCGTAGAAACTGAACTTCCACTGACTTGCATTAAAAAAAGCATGCCCCACAAACAAAGCTTGATAAATATTTATTGTTTATAATATGAGATTTTAAACTTCACACAATTAAAGCAAATACATGTAAGATTTTATCTCTTTAAAATATTTACCAATGTTTTATTTACAATGCTCAAAATGAACACCTTGTTTTTTCTGCAACCAGTGTGAGACGACGTCGAAAGTTATTTATGACGTCGAGCTACATGTGTGTTGATTAGTTAGCAGTCTCTTTCAAAGTTCAGGGTAAATCTAATCATTTAGTATTTTGAAGTAAATTTCAGAAGTTGCACGAGGGTTTCCTTGATAACTTGATGAAAACACTCAGTATTCAAGTTTGTACGCCCACAGTGCTTGCTCAAGCTCTTCTATCACTCCTTCCTGTTCTCATATGTGTTACAGACCCTATGGTGTAGACTTTCTACGCAAGTCTTCTTATTTGTTTCCTCGATGGAACTGATGTCTTTGGCTACTTATTTTTAAGACTTCCTTCAACTAATGCAGGATATCTGCCCAAATTCGTTGTACAGTCATACATTTTTTTCATTTTCAGCCATTTTGGAACTCTGAGAATATGGTGATACCATAGATGACGTCATTGACGTCACCATGACATTGCACGACGTTCATCTGTATATTTAATAAAAATATTCTATACTATATCTGTTGATACCATTACTATAAATATGTTACATACATTAATGGAGTTATTAAGCAATGTTTGTGAGACATGTTTTTTGGATCACCCGGTATATGGCGGATTTAGAAAAAATGTATTACGTTGGTCTGCATAAACAAGAGGGCCACATTGGCCCTTTATCGCTCACCTGAGAACAAAGGCCAATAATCAATGACCAGGTAATATAGTTTCCATCTCGTAAAACTCATTTTTACGTAGATTTTGAGATCAAAACTAACAATGAAGGTATAATACTGTTAAACAAGCTAAAACGTAGCAAATTTTCTAATCCAAGGGCCCATAACTCTTCAAGTTGTGGTCCGATTCCACCCATAACTAAACTTGTCCAAATCCATAAGGTAATACACATTCATTGTAAATATGATTAGGATCGGTGAATAAATGAAGGCGCTAGAGTGTAAACAAGTTAAAATATAGCAAATTTTCTAAGTCAAGGGCCCATAACTCTTGAAGATGTGGTCATAATCGATCTTGTCCAAGATCTTTTGGTTATACTCATTTACTGAAAATATTATTAGGATCGGTGAATAAATGAAGGCGCTAGAGTGTAAACAAGCTAAAATATAGCAAATTTTCAAAGTCAAGGGCCCATAACTCTTGAAGTTCTGTCCGATTCCGCCCATAATCGAACATGTCCAAGATCTTTTGGTTGTACTCATTTACTGAAAATATTATTAGGATCGGTGAATAAATGAAGGTGCTAGAGTGTAAACAAGCTAAAATATAGCAAATTTTCAAAGTCAAGGGCCCATAACTCTTCAAGTTGTGGTCCGATTCCGCCCATAATCGAACTTGTCCAAGATCTTTTGGTTATACACATTTACTGAAAATATGATTAGGATTGGTGAATAAATGAAGGCGCTAGAGTGTAAACAAGCTAAACATAGCAAATTTTATCATTCAAGGGCCCATAACTCTAGAAGTTATTGTCCGATTTTGCCCATAATCGAACTTAGCCGAGACATTGTGGCCATATACATTTTGAGCAAGTTTAATCATGATTCGTTAAGAGCTGCGGTTGCTAGAGTGTAAACAAACTAATTGTGGGCGGACGACGGACATTCACCGATCCTAAAAGCTGACCTGATGAAAAACATCGTGCTCATCGAGCTAGTGATGGCTATGGAAAGTTGAACTATCGTTCAGTTTCAAAAATTCCCTTTACCCCTTTTACAAGCGAGTTGGAAAAAAATCTAACTTCGTTTTCAGTTATAACCATACAATAAGTGCCCACCTTCCTTCCAACCCACTGCTAATAGATTGGTAGAAGAACAGCAAACCAACAATTTTAGGGACAGCATCTACTGAACTCCTTAGGATGGAGCACCCTGGTATGGAGATGCCTATAGACTCTAAACAGATCATGCTCTATAAAAATATCATTATCTTGTTGCTATTTCTCATCCTGTATACTTAGAAGCCCCTACCACTTCAACCAGACATTACTACCCCCTCAGTCTCTTTAAAATTCACGTCAACTCAACTTCCTTTAAATTTTCCTTTTCCCCATACCACAATTTTGTGGAACAGGTTACCCGAGCATGTAGCTACTATGCCTGTGACACAGGCAGTGACCCCGATAAATGACTAAGCTCACAACAGTTATTTTAACCTCTTTTATCCTTTTATATTTAACATTTTAATAATCACCAATTTCAATCTTTGACTAGTCAATCTTTGACTAGAAGAGATGTTTTCCAGTTTGGTTCTTTTACTAATACCCGGCGTGCACCCTGTCAATGATATACGTGAGGCGTTTCCAAATAAGATAATTGAATTTATGAGATATTTATTGAACTAGTGCGCTAATTTCCATAATTTGATTAAATCACTATAACATGATGTAAGTTTATCAAATACATGCCTAACTGTAAGCTAGAAGTAAAACATGCGAAAACGATAGAAAATGTACATAATGTATATAATGATATGTATTTATACACGTTTAATATCAGTTAAGACTATAGGGCTTTACATTAAGTTCCTGACAAAGAAAATACACTAAATGGCCCATATCTATAGTATATACACGGTTATATTAACAAATTTACATAACTGCCTAGCGCATTAATTTCACAAATATGACAAATTTACTACACAAAATACCAAATACATGTACAAAATGTATGTGTATTAAAATGCAAAAATACATTATTTCGTCATTCAATAGGTCTCCATGGTATTTCTAGAACAGACGACACTTCTGAAATCATTGCCGCCAGATGAGCTTTCCTTTCTTCGACCGGCTGGTGGAATCTCATCAAGGCAACAGGTACCAATACACCTTCAGCATTTCGAGCCAAAACATCGTCATCACTGACGTCATCAAATTCACTTCTTACTTTTATCTTTTCTTGTCTTACTTCAAAACGTTTCCAGTTGGGACCTCTTGCTTTGGCCAATGCCACAACGGTGTCGGCATGAATTTCACCATGATAAACAAACTCTACCAGATTTTTACATTTTGTAACCAGAAGCAATAATTCAGAATCTAGATAGTAAGCGTCACAGAAACCATGGAATCTAGTTAATGTTGCAGCATGGTGAGTGTAAATTCGAATCAAGGTCAGTGGATCAATCTTCGAATATTTCATGAAAGTGAGCAATGAAATAGGTACTTCAGGTGACAACATATTCGCAAGTTCAATATCAGGCGTTTGCAGAAAGATGGTGCATTCAACTCGAAAAGCGGGATTTCTCTTCGAAAGTGCTTGCCAAGATTCGGAACGAATGTTCGGTACTTGGAAATCTGGGTTCACATCTGGTTGAATGAAATGAACAACGACCTTCAAATTATCAAGTTTGGCTCTCTCCGATGACGCTAGCATAACTATCAACTCGTTTGATAGAAACGTAGATCTCAATCCAAGGGTAGTCAGCCTTTTGAATTCTCCTATTAATTGCACGGTTGTTGTAGGATCAGAGAAAAACTTAGGCTCACGTTCTGACCATTCTTTTTCTTCAATACCAAATATGGTCAAAGTCTCGAGAGTCTCGTGCAGTTTTTTGTTAGTGATCAATACTTTAAATACGTTACATTCATCCGTATTCATTTTTTCATACATTGGCCAAGACCGAATATGTAGATGTTTCATCCTATAAGCGTTCCTAACAAAGTCTGCCAATACTTTCACAGCTTCGCTTTTAGGTGGATAGCCATAACGCTCGTGGAATCTTGATGTCACGATGCCAGCGTCGATAGTAAGGGATTCAAGACGGCATTTTTCAGAAATCTTAGACAGAACAGACATCAAATCACTTGGAATATCTCTGAAGTGTCCCATGACCTGAAGAGTAAGATCTTGAAAATACTGTCCATAGCGGGAAACCAACTCAACGTAGTTTGACGCACAAAATACCTTTTGGCTTTTGCGTCTAAAATTGTCACTTTCTCCCATGAAAACCATTTTCTGTGAATACCACAAGGATGGGTGATTAAATGCCTCATGCAGAATATGGCAAGTTTTAGAAATTTTGATGCGATCTTTCATGGTCAGAAAACGTAAAATTCTAACCCATACAACATCAGGGAGATGACTAAAATCCGGACAATCCGTGCCATTAACCAAATCGTCATCCATTTTCCTGAATAAGAAAACAAAATATTAACTAGATTGACATGAGGATGATAATACTATATACGAAAACAAATACATGTATACACACAATCGGAACTCCTCGGCGTTTGTCTAAAGAAAGTGCCTCGGGCATCAATGTGTACACTACGGTAGCGCTACGCACTGACCTGTGTTATTCTGCTCGGGGCATTATGGGTATTTGCAAGAACTACTTACAAAATGGAAATTATAAACAATAACATAGCGTGATGTCACCGTATGGAGCCAAGCGTACTTCAACATTGCATTTCATTGAATAATTAGTGTTATCGACAAAAATACAAGAAGAGAATGTTACAACGTAATCATTTCACATCTATATAGGCTAACTAAACATACTTCGTTGTTGATAAACAAACAATATGGCTGTTTTGACATTTAAAATCCTTCCGCGGAACTATACTTTTAGCGTATGTATAACTATCTAAATGTAGATAGTAATCAGTTTTCTGTATAGAGGTTAGACCAACGTAGTGACGTCACCCTATGTATAGAACGCCTCGGGCATAAGAGGCAGGCCGCCATTTTGTTGTTGTTGTTGTTGACGAGCTACTTTTCACCGTGGCTGACCTTGGGAATCCAACAATGGGAACAAACAGTCAAGTTCTCTTTCAATGCGAGTTTGATGCCCATTTTTTATTAATCGCGAACAGTTTACATATTTGAAAGTCTGAAATTCTGAGAAAACGAACCTAGTGTTGAAAAAGTAGTGACCGGAAACCAAATAACCAAAATTTGTAACTCTACACTTATGTACGAGGCGTATTTCTCAGTTACGGAAATGCCCGAGTAAGTACGATTGGTATATATACGTCGTACTGTACATGTAAATAACTGTTCGTCTTAGATATCAAACACAAGAACGTATACAAGTAAGACACGTACAAAACATATGCTGTTTGAAACTATATATAGTATCGGCTTATATTCAATACATACATGCATGTGCATGTGAGTCATGCTTAAAAGAATGCTTCGCAAATTGGTTCAATCAAGTTCATCGATACTTATCGACATTTATATTGTTTTTTCACGGAAGAAAGCCAAATACTGACTTACACATACAGTCAATGACTTATATACATACATATATATGTATATAAGTCCTTGATACAGTGTATATCTCAAAGATATATAATATTCTTTTTCGATATGGACAAAATGATTACAATGTAAAACAAGCGGGGATTTGTTGAAATATAATACAAAAAAGACAGCTTGTACGGTTGTTATTTATTTTATATCGATTTTAGGGTAATATGCAAAATAATTGAAACAAGAAATATCTTTTAAAAAAGATAATCGACGTGTATACTGTAGGAAATTAGTACTTAGAAAACTAACACAGCAGATTATCTCATGTTTTCAAATAACTGGAATAATATAAAAATGGTTTACACTTTACAAATGGGATCGTCCGTGTATACAATAACATTGCTGACCTGAAAATTGAACTATATGTGATCTTCTCCAGCGTACCAGGGATGCTATGTAATATAGCATCCCTGAGCGTACTAACAGTAAAGGCTATAGACAATTTCATTGGTTCAAATGTAGGTCAAAATCAATTTTAATACAGCTGCGCCGAAAAAATCTTGATTTGTTTGGGTTGAACACACACTTATAATTTATAACAGTCTGACCTAATTTAAAGGGAGGTTAATGTGGCAAAACTAGTAATTTCAAGAAATCGGTTACCCCCCTTCAAAAATACTTGTAAGAATACCAACGAAATAAATATATCTCGTTTCTTGATGTCTTCAAATGATTATGCTCAATATAGAACACATATTGAACGAAATTGTTATTAGGTGTTGTTATGGCATGGATCGTGACGAACTAAATGACTGTAAGATAAAACACGAATAAAAACATCGACTTATTAAACTAAAATCAGAGACGTATTATACGACTCTGCTAAAATGAATCATGAAGTATGGACGTAGATATTTAAAACAAAAAATGCCAGACATTAGAACTAACGAAATGAAATTTTTAGACTTACCTCCTAACAATCCAATTCACAGACTATGTATATATATGTGTGTAAATGCTCAAATAAATACCATTTGTATCACTCATACGGATCATATCTATTTATAGAATGCATATAACCACTATACATTCTCCATGGGCGTAGTCAGATATATAATAACCGTAAAACAGTTTAGGCAGTTGAGTTAGATATGAATTCCAATTTTTAGAACAAAATTTGCTCACTCTATGGCTGTTTTATCGCCCTTCCATTAAGGCAGACTAATAACTCTCGTTTTCTAAATTTCATCAAATGTCTCTTTCCTTACAGGCTTGTAGAAAGCAATTTAAGATCGGGGATTAAGTCTGGCAACTGGGGGGATCAGTTATAGTCCCTTTTTAATTAATTACCATTGCAGAGCCGAAGTTATTGGGTATGGAGGTAAGTACTGTGGAATCATTAATTTTCGTTGGGTTAATTTCGTGGATTTCGTGGTCGGCTCATCCACGAAATCAAATCCCTACGAATCTAAATGCAGAGATAAGGCATTTTTTTCAAGAATCAAATCAAATCCACGAATTTATATCCCCACGAAATAGCTATTTTAGTAGAAACCACGAAATGTGAGCCCAACGAAAATAAATGACCCCTGCCCTGGATCCTTCATTGATTTGGGGTATGTTAATTTATGCTAACGGAAGTTACAGGACCTGCGAATTTTCAGATCGGTAGGTCAAGGTCATCCTGATGAGGAGTTGTGTTTAAAAACACATCTTGTTTCAAATATATCTATATAACTATCGATAAGAAAAAATGAACGAGACCAAAAAACGTCGATCTGTAGGGTCTGGAAAACAAAAAAGGGTCAGTGTGGTTTGATGGAAATCAGCTTCTTTTTGCGCATTGTTGTGGAATATGTACAGTACATACAAATAATCATAGATTTTATATGTGTTGTATTGTCCACAAAAATGAGACAATCGACATTTAGAGTGGTATATATATTCAGGCAAATTCAATTACATTAATGCCATTGACGTAATAGTGGATAATTCATAGTCACAATTTTAAATCTATTTCGAGCCATAGATTGAAAGCAAGTTTGATAGCCGAAGCCGAAGCAATCACTCACGTGAATCATGATCATTTGTGCAACAATTTTCTGATAAAAGACAAGTTTTGAACGCTTTGTCTCATGAATATTCTATAAGGCTCTGTGAATGTCTCACAAATAAACTTTTGTGTACAACTTTCATGCGTTAATTGCAATATAATTGTTCTTTTTTAAAGTTAACTAACAGTGAATTGGAAACTGAGACATTTCTGAAAGTAAAGTAAAATCTGTGAACAAAGGCCACCCTTGTTGAGAGGTATCTTTATTCAGAGGTTATTTGGTTCTTGAAAATCAATACTGTGGAATCATTCATTTTCGTTGGGGATTTAATTTTGTGGATGTCGTGGGTCGGCTCATGCACGAAATCAAATCCTCATGAATTTAACTGCTGAGATAAGGCATTTCTTTTCAAAAATCAAAATCCACGAATTAATGTCCCCACGAAATAGCCATTTTAGTAAAAACCACGAAAATTGAGCCCAACGACAATAAATGAAAATACAGTACATTGTATTTGGTTTTGAAAAGAATGGCATTTTTTTAAAGGATTGCATTTATTCGGAGGTGGCCGCCAATACACGCTGTACTGTATCAGCAAAGATCTCTCGTCGAAAGGATCAGGCAATGATAAACAACGAACGATACATACGTAATCTGACAAAAAAATAATCAGTTTTTTTCACAACACGCACCGTTAATTGTTGGTTAATTATAAAACGTTACTATACGTGTATTGGTCAAAACATGAAACCACTTAAATTAAACCTTTCTAACAAACGCAGAACAAATTCTTCTTGAATGAATCTATAGACATTCGTTTGATTACGTACATGTATTTGTATACGAATGTATTCGCATGAACGGAGCAGTATCTTAACACAAATACACTAAAATCTACACATAGGTCTACGTTCTATTTCAAGGAAATACGACCAAACCTGTGAACAAAGGCCATCAGTGGATGTGAAAGACATAACATGACCTTTATTGACAGGTGACCTTTATTCGGAGGTAGTTTTGCTTTAGATAAACCATGACGGTCTGTAAAAGAATGACCTTTATTCGGAGATGGCCACTAAATCAGCTTTGAATGTATTCAATATTCGAGACACAACATCTCCAACAATCAAATTAAGAAGTTATATCTGCAAGAAACCAAGGGCAAAACTTTGCACCCCTGACGCAAAAACATTTTGGTTGGTCATAAAGAAAGATATATATGGGAGTTTTATACAGACGATGAAAGAAACAAAAACACATCACATAGTTAAACATACATAGATTTAATTCATTAAAATGAAAGAACGCAGCATACAAAAAAGTAATGATAACATTATAGTCTTTCCTCCAATTTATCTGCTTGTTTCTGTATTATTTTACATTCTTTGTAACAAACCAAAATCCATATTTATAGCAAGAGGTGATACATTTAACGTGGATAATGTATTGTTTATTGTGGTACTCCATTCTGTTGGTGATAATGAATGTCTAGGTTGAAATACTCGCGGATAATCTGCCATAGATGTCGTCTGAACCTGAGTCGTGTCACGTGACATTATACCACCGGAAGTTCTGACGTCATGTTTCATGAAACGACATTGACCAGTGCCGTACCCTTCTATGTTGTTCGTTGTGGAATTATTCTCATTGAAGCGACACGATGCTGGAAATTGAGAATTGTTTGAAGAATTGTCGAATGTATTTGAAGCAATATCGTTGTCGTCTTTGTTAGAACTATCATCATCAGATGTATCTGTGTCTTTACCTTTTCTTGAATCTCTTCTTTCTTTAGCACGTCTATTTTGGAACCATATTTTTATCTGAAACAAAAGGACAGCCATATTATAATATTTAAACCAAACAATCGTTTTAAGAATATATTCAGAATATATCTATACTTGTATGTAATATAAAACTGACGTCACGTTAGTAAACGTGAAAACAATTGAAGAAATGTCCAAAAAAGTGTATGAAATATATATACCTGTCTCTCTGATAAGTCGAGTTCCTTTGATAATTGATTCTTGACTTTTTTAGTAATAAATTTATTCTCATCATAGGATTTTTCCAGTCCTATTCTTTGTTTCTCTGTATAAACCACGCGGTATTTGTCTCTGGTTCTCGTCATTCCTGCTGCTGGTTCCGAGCGTTTTCTCCAGTAAAACGGATGGTTTTGGCTTTTATCGTATCTCTGTTCAGAACAAAGTTGGTTGGTTCCTGGCACCACATTTGCTTCACACACGTCTTGTAATGTTTGTAACGGAGCCATCTGAGTTGGTATTGGTTCCATATTTCTTGAATATAATCCAAACAGATCTTCATACATCATCTTTTGTGCAAAATTGGATCCAGACATTGTAGATAATCTATCTCCGGTCATATTTGGATATGAATTCAATGGAGATATAAAATAATTATTGTACTGCTGTTGGTACATCGATTCATGTTGAGAAGAAATTGTTGGATAGGAGATATCTTCATATGAACTACTGTTGTTTACATTATTTCTGATATAAGGATGATATCGTCCATGACTTGGTCCATGTGACATTCTCTTATGTTGTGAAGGTCCAGTGTAATGACTCGATCCGTATGCATATCCAAAATCTAAATAGTTTGTGGACGCCATTTTTTCAAAATTCAAAGTTTTAACGTTATAATCGATTCAGATATATGTAATCACGAATTGACACAATATTATTGAAATCGTAACAAGAAAATATTTCACGAATACAAGCATACACACATGAATGAGAGATCATCAAATTCTGACCATAATATGAAGTTTCTCTGCTTATATACTTTTTTAAATTCTGATAAAATCTTCATCATAATCTTGTTAGCCAACATTAAAACTTTTGTCTCGTGCGATGAAAATACGATTATACAGTCAATTAAATGCCACTTAAACTAATTTACGATTTAACCCAAACTCTACGATTTTACGGTCGATTAATATATTCTCGACGATAAATTGGACAATGATACACTGATTCTGTACTATTTAATATCGATGATCGATGAATCGGACAGGTGAGATACCGGACATAACCGTTTCTCGTGTTGTGTTAATTGTTGTTAGTGGATATAAGAAAGACGCTTAATTGCCAATTAGGTGTCTGGTGTAAAAATTAATAAGTGAAAATTCATTTCGATTGTTTTAATTGTCGAAAGTTCGTTAGGACAACCGGCTTTAACTAAAGTAAAGAGGGCTGTTTGTGAAACAAAATAAGTCATACTGTTAAATATGATATGCTCCATCATACCCAAGACTAGCCCCACAAACACAGTGATACTGTAACCTCTGAATACATACACTGTCATAATTATAAAAATATACGAATACTTGACATCACATATGGACGTTTGTTCTTAACACTACCATGTTTCAGGAGTATTCATTTTCTGTCTGTGCTAATGAATTATAAATTGACATTTCAGTGACCAGTTAAAATGTTATTTATTTTTATGATAAAATATGATCTCATGAAACTATCAATATCTGATGTTGAGTCAAAAAGACTGCTCTAAGCAGATGTTATGCGTTCAGGTGCTTGAGGGATACAAAATGATAGAAAATATGATATGAGGCATTAAGATCTCTTAATAATGTTCAGGAAATCAGATATTAAGTGAATAATATTTTGTTTTTATGTCTGGTTATAATATACTCTGTATGCCATATGATTGAATAAAATGTCAGAGGTGTACACAGCATCGATGAACGGCTCGATGCGGAGAAAAAGACTTCCTTGATACCAGTACAATCAAACACACAAATACATGTAGTTCTATTATTTATATTTTACTTAAAAATATGCATGTATTTGAAACATATGTGATGAATTCGATCATACTACCAATTAAACCATACAATAAACAGGTAGTCATTCAATTCACCTGACAGAAATTATACCAAGATAATCTATAAAACATAGATTTGAAAGGCTCATGCCAGAATAGACCATTAATTGCAATTTGAACTTCCATGTTACTCGGGTATTTCCGGCGAATATCTGCAGTATTCGCAATGAACAATACAGTTCTAGCATTTCCATGACAAAATTATTATCGATGATATTATTGAATGTATTATTAGTAAACTGTAAACCAGGAAAACCAATACATGAAATATCACAATTTATAAAATATCTTGAAACCGATAAAATACGTCAAGTTTGTTTCTTGGTTCTGAATATGAAATTATAAAGTAGACAAATCTCCTTCCCCCTGTATAGCCAGGCTCTTCATTAGAAAAACTAGAAGCTATCTTGCATCATTTTTATGGTAAAATCAACGTTTCTGATACTGTCTTAGCAAGCTATAATATTGATATCCTCATGTAAACAAAATGCAAAAAGATGCTATTAAACAGTAAACATAGATACTTTTGTGCACATTTGAATACCGAGTGTTTGTCACAGAGAGGGGTAATGACATAGGATTGATACATACTTATATTTCAGACATTTGTAATATTTATTCGAGACAATTAGAATACAAAATGTTCTCGTATTCATACAACAGAACCATGATCTGAGTACATGTTTCGTTGATAATGAATCGACCTATGAAGTTAAAATTGTATTCCATTATAAATGGGTTGATATATCATCAATATTGTAACAATATGATTTCTTGTATTGTTTTTTTTTTGGGGGGGGGGAGGGGGAGAAAACCGACTGTCACATTTATCTTCATCTTTACTGTATTTTTGTTTTAGTATTGTTTTATACAATACTAGTCAGTATATGAATATTCAATTTTAACGCAACTTATTAATTTTTACACTAGACACCTAATTGGCAATTAAGCGTCTTTCTTATATCCACTAACAACAATTAACACAACACGAGAAACGGTTATGTCCGGTATCTCACCTGTCCGATTCATCGATCATCGATATTGAACAGTACAGAATCAGTGTATCATTGTCCAATTTATCGTCGAGAATATATTAATCGACCGTAAAATCGTAGAGCTTGGGTTAAATCGTAAATTAGTTTAAGTGGCATTTAATTGACTGTATAATCGTATTTTCATCGCATGAGACAAAAGTTTTAATATTGGCTAACAAGATTATGATGAAGATTTTATCAGAATTTAAAAAAGTATATAAGCAGGGAAACTTCATGTTATGGTCAGAATTTGATGATCTCTCATTCTTGGTGTATGCTTGTATATTTTTCTTGTTACGATTTCAATAATATTGTGTCAATTCGTGATTACATATATCTGAATCGATTATAACGTTAAAACTTTCGAATTTTGAAAAAATGGCGTCCACAAACTATTTAGATTTTGGATATGCATACGGAACGAGTCATTACACTGGACCTTCACAACATAAGAGAATGTCACATGAACCAAGTCATGGACGATATCATCCTTATATCAGAAATAATGTAAACAACAGTAGTTCATATGAAGATGTCTCCTATCCAACAATTTCTTCTCAACATGAACCGATGTACCAACATCAGTACAATAATTATTTTATATCTCCATTGAATTCATATCCAAATATGACCGGAGATAGATTATCTACAATGTCTGGATCCCATTTGGCACAGAAGATGATGTATGAAGATCTGTTTGGATTATATTCAAGAAATATGGAACCAATACCAACTCAGATGGCTCCGTTACAAACATTACAAGACGTGTGTGAAGCAAATGTGGTGCCAGGAACCAACCAACTTTGTTCTGAACAGAGATACAATAAAAGCCAAAATCATCCGTTTTACTGGAGAAAACGCTCGGAACCAGCAGCAGGAATGACGAGAACCAGAGACAAATACCGCGTGGTTTATACAGAGAAACAAAGAATCGGACTGGAAAAATCCTATGATGAGAATAAATTTATTACTAAAAAAGTCAAGAATCAATTATCAAAGGAACTCGACTTATCAGAGAGACAGGTATATATATTTCATTCACTTTTTTGGACATTTCTTCAATTGTTTTCACGTTGCACAAACGTGATGTCGGTTTTATATCACATACAAGTATAGATATATTCTAGTTCGTTTCATATTTATGACACTGAAGGGGAAATATGCCTTAAATGAATTTATGACACACAATATAGATCTATTCTGAATATACTCTTAAAACGATTGTTGGGTTTAAATATTATAATATGGCTGTCCTTTTGTTTCAGATAAAAATATGGTTCCAAAATAGACGTGCTAAAGAAAGAAGAGATTCAAGAAAAGGTAAAGACACAGATACATCTGATGATGATAGTTCTAACAAAGACGACAACGATATTGCTTCAAATACATTCGACAATTCTTCAAACAATTCTCAATTTCCAGTATCGTGTCGCTTTAATGAGAACAATTCCACAACGAACAACATAGAAGGGTACGGCACTGGTCAATGTCGTTTCATGAAACATGACGTCACATCTTCCGGTGGTATAATGTCACGTGACACGACTCAGGTTCAGACGACATCTATGTCAGATTATCCGCGAGTATTTCAATCTAGACATTCATTATCACCAACAGAATGGAGTACCACAATAAACAATACTTTATCCACGTTAAATGTATCACCTCTTGCTATAAATATGGATTTTGGTTTGTTACAAAGAATGTAAAATAAACGAATACAAACAATCATCGTGCTATTGGCGTCCATGGTTCTGTTTAAAGTAGTTGTTAGATGTATTAAGTACATACGTATTTTTCGATAAATACCATTCAATAATTCGGTTTTTAATGAAAACGTTTGTCTCAGTGAATTATTAGTATGTTAATAACACGTACTAGGCTATTGTGAACAGATTTATTTATTTATTTATCTATTAAATACATAAACTTGTTTTGTGTTTATATCACTGTGGTAATTAAATGTGTAATCCTTCCTTACGAGTTGTTTTCATTACAGTACTATTGTTGAATACTATATCGTTATTTACTGAACATTCATTATCTATTACTAATTCGACGGCCACCTCTTTTTTTTAAATTTTCGTAAACATCACTTAGTATATCACCATAGTGATGTTTGGATGAAGGTCATTTTCCTTCCAGTTTTCTTTTACTTCTCCTGTCTCTTGTAATTCGTTTTGTTCTTCATTTCTCTCTATTCTATTATTTCCCTTTATACATGTACATCTTTTATACCAAGTTATTATTTAATGTAGATTCCTAGGCCAAAGGCCTATTATCTTGAAATAAACTATACTATATCTGTTATGAGGTTATATTTACAGATCATAGACTATTTTGTTATGAAACAATTAAATATTTAATACAGTAATATAACACATTTACTTTAAATCAATAACAACATAGACATCTGTTGCTGAAAACAGAAACCGCAGCAGCAACAACCATTACAACTATAGTAAGAACTACACCGTGACCAACAACAGCTGTAACCACCAACAACTACACCAACAACAGCTGTAACAACAACTTCACCAACAACAGCTACAACAACAATTTCAACAACAACAACAGATGTAACAACAATTTCAACAACAACAAATGTAACAACAATTTCAACGACAACAAATGTAACAACACTTTCAACAACAACAGATGTTATTGTAGAAACAACAACCACAAGACCGACTGTTTTACTTCGTCTAGTCATCATCACCACCATCACCATCACTATCATCATCATCGAATTATAATTATCCTCACTGTCTGATGTTTTCAAAGGTTTCGTTTCACTCTGGGCAGATTTTGGGCTTTATTGATTCTTTTATTCACTTACACATACGTATAACTTTTTAACATTTAAGTTAAAGCAAGTATTAAGATCAAAAATATGTTCGTTTTAACTCCTGTGGTTATACCGATATACACCGCTGTTTGTGTATCCATGGCGCGATATTTTTCATTCATTGAATTTTAAAATTCGACCGACCACTAAAAATAGTAACAAAATACCAATCAACTCATAAAGAATTTGTGTATCTCTGTCTTCGTTGAGATTTGAAAACAAGCAAAATATGAGAAGAAATAGTTATAACATTACTATATATATTTATTATGATTTTCAGCTAAAGGGAAGCTCACGTTGGTTTAAGATCATCTCCATGTCATCGGGTTATGAATTCAGTACATGTATACATATTTTATTCATCTGGCGTATTAGTATTGGGTCTAATTCAATCGAAACTACTCGGGCGTTTCCGAAACTGAGAAATACGCTTTTCTTTAGACAAACGCCGAGGAGTTTCGATTGGGTCTAATAATCTTTATGTCGGTGGGTGTTACATGCACACGAGCATCAGAATGTGCAGAACATATACAGTCAAACATGTGACGGAACAAAGGCCACTCTTGGTATGACATAATATGGCTGAAATTAACTGGTGACCTTTACTCAGAGGTCGTTTTGTTGTTAGTAATAAATGACGTTTTTTAAAATATTGGCATGTAATAAAAGAATGGTATTTATTCGAAGGTGACACTAACATAGATTTGACTGCACTTTCTGCTAAGTTTTTATTAACATACGAAAGATGCTCGCATAAAAATTCAGCTTTTGCTTGTTATACTAGCCCTTCTATTCAGCTCATTAACCGCCATAACATCTAACTTCACAAGATATATACTGTGAAATCATTAATTTTCGTTGGGATCAATTTTCGTGGTTTTTACTAAAATGGCTATTTCGTGGGGACATAAATTCGTGGATTTTGATTTTTGAAAAGAAATGCCTTATCTCCGCATTTGAATTCGTGTGGATTTGATTTCGTGGATGAGCCGACCCACGAAATCCACGAAATTAAATTCACAACAAAAAATTATGATTCCACAGTATTTAGCTTTCAATATAATTGAAACAGTGTCATATCGTAATCTTGTTTCAATATAAGTTATAGAGCAGGATATACTTCTTTTGAAACTACACGATAGCTCGGCTTTCCACAGTCGTCACTCACTCGACACGCATGAATTTTGATGCGGTAATATGTACTACGTTATCTACATCCTCCATGCAATTGTTAAACTAGTTCCCGTTCCTTATTACAGTGCAAATATATATAAATTTAGTTTCCATTAGTACTTAAAGTATTTTGATGCTTTTTATTTTCTTCACGAGGCTAGAATAAACAGTCACGTTTATGATAACTTGGGGTAGGTAAGTCGAAAAAATCGAAATATTTTTCAAACATCCTTTCTGACGATAAGGGGTACGAATTTGCTGAAGAATAAGATAGGATGTACGCAAAAATATAGAACTACTCGTGTACCTGTAAACCGTACTTTATTTCTTTAGTCTGGTCAAAATCTTATATTACCAATGTTGCAATATACCTGTATTCTTAGACCGATCCATCTGATATAATAGTGTTTTACATGGTATTAATTTAATTGATTCTTTTCAGAGTATTGGAAATATCATTATTTCAGTCAGTGTCTATTTATCACTAACCAATACACACGTGTTCATTATTTGCTAAAATTTACGGACTTATATAGTGAACAGAAAAAGTATACGCTTAAATCGCTTCAAAGATATTTTGAGAAAACTTTTGAGGAATATATTTTGACACGTAGATGTAATTAAGAAATGACGTCTTGTGGATCTTTCGACACAAATGTAGGTTTTATTACTGTTTTACTTTTCAAATTTGGAATCAAAACTTTTTATTTTATATTCTTCTCAATTCTTGTTATATTTGGCGGTCAATTTCATTTAAGAACCATTATTCACCCTTTTCGTATCAATAACTTAATAATTTTTAGTTTAAAACATGATTTGATCTACAAAAAATGTTCGTTTTTAAGTTTGATCAACAGGCTTGCTACACCATACTTCGTGTAATATAATACATTTTACATGGCATTGAATGGTCTATTTGAAGGTTTCTGTGGTATAGTTAGCTCTATTTTGTTCGTGTAATTGATTTAATTACAATTTAATTGGCTAAACTAGGATAGAATTAACTATGACTTTAGCGCGTCACGCCTTATATATATATATTTATTTAAACGGGATAAGCACCGTGGACAAATGTCCGCTTAGAAATAAGCACTGGTGTGCAAATGTCCACTTAGAAATAAGCACTGGGGTGCAAATGTCCACTTGAAAAATAAGCACTGGGGGCAAATGTCCACTTGAAAAATAAGCACTGGGGGCAAATGTCAACTTGAAAAATAATTACGGGGGGGGGGGGCAAATGTCCACTTAGAAATAAGCACTGGGGGGGGGGGCAAATGTCCACTTAGAAATAAGCACTGGGGGGGGGGGGGGGCAAATGTCCACTAAGAAAATAAGCACTAGGGGCAAACCTGAAATGACATAAAATAAGCAAAAATTCAATTTCAAGGGCAGTTCACTCAAAAACGAGATCAGTGACGGTCCCCAATTTTGTTTTCGCTTAAAATGTTTCTGTTATCATATGCTACGATTATGCAATCACGGTTTAAAAAATATTCATTGATTAGTTTTGATTTTTCCTATATGTCTGTGTGAAAAATGTAGCGAACTATCGAAAACGTCTTTAAAGTAAAACTAATAAATGGCTGAATTTTAACTTAATAGTAACAGGATCTGTTCCAAATACCTGTGAGAAATTTAATTCATTTCCAACAAGTCAAGTTAATTATTCTATTGGCTTTTGATTTTAACAGTTCATCGCCAAATGAATTAAATTATTTACATTAACGGTACAATAGTTTTGATAATATGACACTGAAAATACATGTAAATGTACCATGAAAATCATGCATACTTGATTATGTGAAAGATAAAAAGCAATATTATATACATATACAAATGATATCAGTAATATAGATGAATATAGTGTTCCTAACTGTACACAAATGTTGTATAGAGTATAAAAAATAGTCATAAAGTTCAGACAAAAAGATAGAGTTTCGTTTCTAACGTGAGTTATCATTTGAACCATAACAAGAACAACTATAACAAAACGTGAGGTAGACGAATGTCAAGAAACATATTGGTTTGTGTTTTTTTTGTATGAAGTTGCTTTTTTCATACAGGATATATATTATATATATCTGTATATTTAATTCAGTCAAAGGGTATAAAATATTTGCATGATATGAGTAATACACATTATAATGACAATCATGAGTATTTAACAAATGAATAAATTCATGTATATAGTTCACAAGCACATGGTTATATCATACCCTACATTAATCAAATAGAATCAACCCTAAATGTTAACGAATTCACCCTAAATCTGAGTACTATCATACAACCACATTGAACTTCAAATAGCCGCACAACAACTTATCTAGGCCATGCCTTCATGATTTACTTACCTGTCAACTATATATAGATTCAGTCATCACCATTAGCCAATCAAATAGCCAGGATTAGCCAAACTAGTAATAGACACTACACTATATACTCGCAAACAGCAATAATAAACAAATACTAGTAAATATAATTATTCGTCTAGAAAAAAGAAATCATATCTCGCTTATCTTGTTTGCTTTTAATGACTCCATTGATTTAGTGACACTATGAATACAAGATGCAAGTTTCATTAATTGTGTATTACTACTCAAATTCATCATTGATCTAAACTTCTGAAGATATGGCCAAGCATAATAATGTTTTCGAAGATATTTTTTCCTATGATCAAGATAAAACAAACGAACTAAAAGAAAATGATACTCTGTTTATACTTGGTCATATTGCATAATTTGCAAATACGCTGGCTTACCGTGATCTACCCTCTTCAACTGCAAGTTTGTGTGCTGAACATCTAAATCTGGCAAATGATAGTCCATACTAATTACTTATCAATGTTAATACATTTGAGATAATTTTGGTCAGCCTTAATTACTGTATGAACATAATATCATCATTATTTCTGGGTATAATATAAATTACAGAAAGTCTAGTCTTTATGTTATATGTTTGTAATCTTTGAGAAGTTTACAGTTTATTTATACTCTCAGCACATGTATACATTATGTGATATGAGGTGAATAAACACAATATACAAATGATATAATGAACTAGGCTGTTTGTTAGTAGGTAAGAATAGTTAAACATTGATCAGAACAGAACACTATTTGGCAGGCCTTGAACTTAATATCCAGTGGCTATTTTGTGTGAAAGTATATTTTGTTTACCACATTGGATATTAATCAATGCCATTAACATGGGGATAATTAAGTCCAAGAACAATATGGGTTCTTAGATATCATCGAAAACATGTGTCACCAACAGTTTTATGACCATGCATTGTTTATTACAGCTGACACGTGTGGCACTTTTCAAGACTAATTAATATATACAATCAGATAAGATTTAATGATGGTAATTCGATTATTCATTATGATAAAACCATGGTTTTGTAAAAAATAAGACAATTAATTACATCAAAGACCTATATACTATACTAATATTATACTCAGAATATTGAGGCGGTCCTAATATTGGAATTATTATAATATTGAGGTGGCCGTAATATTGGAATTATCATAATATTGAGATGGTCCTAATATTGGAATTATTATAATATTGAGATGGTCCTAATATTGGAATTATTATAATATTGAGATGGTCCGAATATTGGAATTATCATAATATTGAGATGGTCCGAATATTGGAATTATCATAATATTGAGATGGCTCCGATATTTTCATTATCATAATATTGATATGGTCCTAATATTGGAATTATCATAATATTGAGATGGTTCCTAATATTTGAATCACGATAATATTGAGATGGTCCTAATATTGGAATTATCATAATATTGATATGGTCCAAATATTGGAATTATTATAATATTGAGATGGTTCCTAATATTTGAATCACGATAATATTGAGATGGTCCGAATATTGGAATTATCATAATATTGAGATGGCTCCGATATTTTCATTATCATAATATTGATATGGTCCTAATATTGGAATTATCATAATATTGATATGGTCCAAATATTGGAATTATTATAATATTGATATGGTTCCTAATATTGGAATTATTATGATATTGAGATGGTTCCTAATATTAGAATTATTATAATATTAATATATATAAAATAATATAACCTGATAATTGAATGGTAGCATAAAGATTGTTGAATTAATGTATAGAGAGGAACTGTTTGATATAAAGTATGCATTCCTCCATTGATTAAGCGAGTAAGATTATTTCATGATTATATCAAAACATCTGTTTAACTTAAATCATTGTACCTAGCCTGAAAGGCAACCAGAAAAAGTGAAATATTACATGGATACGCACAAAGTCTACCGATTGCAAAGGAGAACATATGTTGCTTCCTTTTATGTACATTAAAATGAAAGTAGGAAAAAGGGTTTCTGAATACATGTAAAAATATTTACGATTTATTGAATTCACTAGGTTTCTCAGACGCATGGCTGAATCAAGGTGATTTAGTTCTTTCGTTTGTAAACAACGACTTAATGATCAATTCTTACAGAACTGGCATTCTCGTATAAAATCAAAGGCCTGAAGGCCTGAAATGAGATGAATTTTGTGATGCAAGGATATCTCTGAGTTGATACAAAATTTAAAACTGTATCAATAATTCTGTCCAAAACGAGGACCTAGTACTGTAGGCTACTGTTTATTCTATTAAATAATTATTAAAGTACAAGGATCATGTTGCCTGTTATTTCACCAAATTAATTAATTTATCAAGGCCTTGTAACATAATCCTAATTGTGTTCACCAGGTAGTTTTATTTGCCTGTGTCTATCAAGGCCGTGATATACCAATTAAAAACGTTTTTAAACAATGGTATTATACTACGCAGGAATTCTTTTTCTTTATGCAACATTTAATGTTATATATATGAATATATTGTTCTGAACTGGAGCAGCAAGCCCTTCAACTTGCAAAAAGTACGTCTCGATCACTCGGACCGCTGTTAGCTACAGTATATTTTGTATTTTTATATCGCCGTTTCGTGTTTTTATACCTACATCGGCGTTTATCGAAAGAATATCAACTTTGCAATCACATACAACCGGGTGGATTCAATGGGTGGATACCTTAGACACTACAACTCATGATTTGAGGCAATCTCAAGCTGCTTCTGCGGCCATATTTACTTACGTAAAATCCGGACCTGTTCCGTACCATTCCGAATGGAAACCTTCACGGCCGCGGAGAAACTGATTCGTCAAATCTTGAATCAAGAACGCACCATTTGACAAGAAAATAATAATTTGGCACTCACTTTTGGTGATAAATAAAAAAAAATCCAGCATCCCATTTGTTTGACCGCGGTTGTATACATTTACAAATTTCAATCATTCAGACGAAATTTATTTCCCGCGCAAATGCAATTACATTGTATTAAATTTCGTCTAAAATTATTTCTAGTCTTTTGCGAACAGTCAAGTTAAAGCGCTATTTATAGAATGAATTGGGAAAACCATGTACTCATCTGAATATTTAGGGGATTATTCATTTAATCCAGGATGGAGATGATAGTATCATGATACTCAAAACATTGATACATTAAACCAATTCAGGACGTATTTATAAGCAAAATTATAGCCTTTAGAAATGGGTCCTAAACGCTAAAAATAGAAAATCGATATAGTTACCGCACCGATGGTATTTACTTAACTGACTGTGTGTGAATGAGTGTTTGTACTTCGTGCAGTATCGCTCTGTTAGCGAGTCAGTAACGACAAAGACCGAAAAAATGTAGTACGAAGCGCTACCTAAGACTATAGAGCAGTGCAGTGTTGAAATTCATAGTCTGCGAGATCGCTATATGAGAATAATTTACAAGTAAATTCATCTCATAAAAAGTCAAGAAGAGTTTTTTTTTTACAAAACTATCGCAAGTTTTAGATTTCAATCTTATCTAACATGTGTAACCATAAATAAATATTGTGAAGTTTAACTCGTTTGAGAGTATCCTCTCATAGAATATGTATTGAACCAGGAAGGTGGTCAAAACCAGCAAAGACACCAATTAGTGACTGGCCGTAAATGTTTTAACTGTCTTCAGATTGAAGATGCATTTCATTTCATAATCGAGTGCAATTTGTATAAAGATCAACGTAAAAAATTCATTCCAATGAAGTACTGGGTTAGACCTAATATGTTAAAATTCACAGAATTGATCAATACTGAAGATAAAAAAGTCATTAAAAATCTCGCTTCTTACATTTATAATGCGTTTGAAATTAGAAATAATATCATGTACAATAATTGATATCGTATAAAATTGTTTACATTGTCTATATTTATGCGAATATATTATGTATTTACTGTTTCATTTGCTATCTCATAATAGATACTTGTAAGTCTCACTTTTTAAGAAATATTGTACTCTATACACATGTATGTCAAAACTGTAAGTTCAATAATTGAGTCGTATAGAATTACAATATAATGTTCTATACTTAAAGAAGAATAATTCATGATGATCAGTCTACGTTATGTTCTGATCTTCTCCATAATAATGTCAAATGTAATCATTTATTTGATATAATAGCATTTAAAAACGTCAACATATTACGAAAAGGTGTAGAAAATCGGTCAGGAAATAAACAATATTTACAACGAAAAACATTACTCTTGATACGTAGAGATAATTATGTTTCTTTCATGCAAATCTTGTACTTGTCCACCATTAAATGACTCCAGTCAGGCATACATAATATATATACAATGTACATATACATGGTGACAAGAAGGGTAAACTGTTACTATGGGTACACTTAATAGAGAGACGAAAAATATGTAGCTTTTGTTTGTTTCTTGAAAGAAAATATGAAAAATCGCTATCGAATAAATTGGAGCAAATCCGTGTCAAAGTTTATCACTAGTTTATCTTTGTCATAACCAATATATATTATCACGTATTCATAATTATGTTTTACTAAGATTTGTAGATGCTTCCAGTTTTTAATTCATAAATGATATACATGTTTTTCATTTGAGAAATAAATGACCGTTGATTTACTTCTTTAAGCTAAGAGTACATAATCACATGGCACTACAAAGTCACGTGACACTACTGAATCACGTAATATAACAGAACCACGAGACATTACAGAATCACGTGACACTACAGAATCACATGACATTACATAATCCATGCAACATCATTAATCTTGATACAGATTCGAATCTAAGAGAAAATGTTCTCAAATCATTCATGACAATAAACCGTGATTGATTAGTCCATAAAGGTATTATCGACTATTCATTATTTCAACCAAAAACAACATTATAATTATCTTTCTAGTAAATTACGCGGATCAATTTATCGACCATTGAAAACTTTGTGCGTGATACAAAATACCACATTTCTATGTTCATGATTCAATAGCAACAAAAATGTTATTGAAATGTTGTGGTTACTAAAAATGCACAATGTATTCTTATAGAAACGTTATTCATTTAATCGACTCATGCATAATTTATGATACACGCTGTACTAGACTGACATCTAAAACTGCTGAATTACAGGGTAATGGTATGATATTAATAGAAAAACATCACACCGTCGCTTGTTGATATCTTAATGATATCAGTATGAAGCACAGTTAAAATCGAACAAAATAAGGGCACAACTATTCAGTGTGACTGAAGCTAAAACATTTTCTGTATAATTAATTGAAGACTTCATGATCAGCCTGTTTTACAGTCAAAAGCATAAAATCTACAGTTTCTCCCTACAGGGTACGTATGGTATCATATAACACCCATGAAGATGTGATATATAGTATTATTTGCTATGGAAACATACTGTATTTTCATTTATTTTCGTTGGGCTCAATTTTCGTGGTTTTTACTAAAATGGCTATTTCGTGGGGACATAAATTCGTGGATTTTTATTTTTGAAAAAAAGCCTTTTCTCTGCAGTTGGATTCAGGGGGATTTGATTTCGTAGATGAGCCCACCACGAAATCCACGAAATTAAATCCCAAACGAAAATGAATGATTCCACAGTATCGCAAAGAGAGATAATCTGGTACTGACTTTCAAACACAGACACGAAGGATAAACAGGTTGTTAATGGAACGGTTTAATGTATTGTTAGCATAAGTACTGCTTTAATTTAAACCCACAATGTGTCTAAAAATCACACATATAAAGTATGAATGTGAAAAACAACAACGAGGCTTCCTGGTATTAAATGGGTCCCTAAATGATACGGAAAGAACACGTGTCTCACATTATTCGGCGTCTCTGTCAATAAGAAAACGTAAACGTTATTTAATATTTTGACTGGAAGTATAAATGCTCCATTGTTTGCAATTGTAAAACTGAATGAAATGCACCGACCCCGAAGTTTATTGTGGCTTTAAAGGATGGATTTTATTCTAAATATAGGATAATAATTTTGTTTACTTCATTTATAAAAAAAATAAAATAAAAAAATGAAGTATAATGATTGTTATATTCAAACACTGTGTACAAAAAGAATTTACAGACCATATTTGATATCAAAGAAGAAATCGTCTTTATTCATATTTATTTTGAACTGATCAATAATTCAAAGAATTAATTTTGAGACTAAGTACTATCATAATTTATTATTAGTATACATTTTGTAAACTACACAAGTTTGAACTTGGGAAATGTCAGCCATACGAGTAGATATAAAGATAAAATTCAAACTTATTTATTGGGACAATTGTCATCAATGTTCTGTTATGTTCTGTTTCACCATGTTGCCCTCATTTTAAAATAACTAATGATTGTAGAAGATATATAACCTATACAATTTATTCAACCCTGCTCATGCAGCTATATCAAACTGTCACACTGTAAATAAAGGCCAGTCTTTGAAAAAAAACGTCATTGATAACTTAATTAGAATTTATGAAAGCTATATCTCAATAAAGGCCATAATTTACCTTCCGACATGATAGCCTTTGTTTACAGGTTTGACTGTATACATGAAAGGGCCCACGCTAATTTTAAAACGGCCAATCTTAATTGTTTATGCAAATCTTCACATTTTAGGCGTAACTTATTCATAATTTGATCAGATCATATAGCTAGAAAGGCGAGTTTTATTCAGGTAATGTAATCTTTATAAAATTGCGTGTATTTTTTATGAAATCTCAATAGGACGTTCGTATACATTAGACATACTTCATTGCGTGTATATATTCTGAAAGCACAACGTATTTTCAAAAGCATATTTACATTTTGCATGACATGAAGTTGGGGTAGAAGTAATGTTATTTTTAACGTTCAAATAAATAATATGGTTAAATCGATGTGTATGATAAATGATTGGGTGATATTTTATCCGGCAATACGTACACAATCAGAATATGTTGTTTAATGGAATTCCGGATGATGAAGGTAATAATTAATATAATCACTGTTTATTTATGTTTCATATCATTGTAAAAATGATTCCGTGTTAAATGAATGTACAAGACATATGAAAAATATTTACTACTTGCGTAAGTTTGCATTTTAGGTACTAACACTTGGCGGCTTAATATATGCTTGCAATTTGATCGAACATATTGATAATATTGGAGAAATCTCTAACCATAGTATTATTATTAGAACGGGCGGTCCCATCTCTGCGCTGGAAATAATATCTATAAACAGTATACTATTGTGTATTTCATTAAAACGACGTACTGGCAATACTCCTGGAAATTGAAATTACATAGACTTGCATTGCAACAGTTTAACAATTGCATGGCGGATGTAAAAAACGTAGAACTTTAAATTGCTTCGCATAAAAATTCATGCCCGCCGAGCGAGTAATGGAAATCTATGCGTTCGTTCAGTATCCACTGAAAAATGTCAACGTTTGGATAAAATGAATCAATATGGGAAATAATCGAAGCGATATTTTTCATTCCTTTGTATCGCTTACTTCCCTTGGCATGTAAGGGAGATAATTCACCGCGCGGTATTTTATAATATAATTTACATTGCCAGACGAATTCCCCTTGAATATAGTATTACATCGATCGTGTAGAGGAGAGGCTGTGCCGAATTATTATAGAACATTTGTGTAGAACAGTCTAGCAGAGTTACCCTGTGTATTTACGTCTGCTGCGTTTATCTGATTAATTAGTGTTGGGTAACTTATCATTATTCACGGATACTAAATAATAGATTACATTTTCATGAGGTAACTAACATATCTATCTTTTTTCTTTTGACTTTCTTGAGGATAACAATGATCATTTTAACTGAACAGACGTTTCTTTCAGGAGCTGCAGACTGCGTGTTAAGATACAAGACGTATGATATGTTATTATCATATGTGGTACACATATCATATGTATGAACGGTAACTTGTTTGTTCATATCAAAAGGTTAATGTAGCCTACCAGTAAATGATTGAAGGAATTATTACGGCGATGCTTACTGATGAATACTGACATGATTCAAATCGCTTGTTGCAGTATAAAGTACTGTATGTCAAGAATGTCTTGTTAAAGTTATTCAAATGTTGTTTTGTTACAAATACGATCTATTTGATGTTGATGTTGAAAACTTATTTACATCTGGTACTCAAAGGGTCATATAATTATGTACTTAAACCATACGCTAGCTACACAGTAGATATTGTCCTTCTGGTATTAGATCCGTTAGATCAAGTGTAAGTTTATTGTAATCTGATGTTGTTTCCGTTAATTACTTACGCTTATTGGCGACTTCCTGGTAAGTTCATACCATTTAATGTCAGTTTTATACTTATTTAGAGCTGGCCTGCCTATGTTCTTACAGGAAACATGTATCAAGTAAAACTTCGATATAATGACCGCCTTCTTTTAACCGCCGCTTCAATTACAGAACGTTTCTCTATTTTGATCCGTTTAAACTTAATTGTGATACCGCCTCAATGTTTCAACTTCTTTTATCCGAAATGAATTTTTAATATCGAAGTTAGAATCTTCCTGTCTCTATATATAATATATACATCATGTATTCTGTCTCCACTTACCAAGTTAGATGAAGTTTAAACATTCCTATTCATGAAGTGATGTCCTTCAATGAGTCTAAGCGTACAGCACGCGACATGCAACGTACATTTATCACTTACATGTACACTTGTTAAGGAAAATGGCATGGATAAACATTTATAAAATAGTGTTTGATTTTCTTAAAACAGTGAACTTTTAAAACCGTATTTGGGGTTTTTAATTATTGTCATGCATACATATATACATGAGCTAACCTTTCAGAAATATAAACCTTATGTCAATACAAAAATGTCAGAATGAGTGTTAAGGCTAATTTGAGTGTCACGATGTAGTCAAGTACTAGTCTAAGTTTATTGTAAGAGGATCTGTAAATTAATTACTAGTCTATATGACAATAGACACATCCGGGGACTCAGTTGACGTCATTGTTATATTGTTATAAAGTGTTTGTACATGTATGCTTTTCATGTAGAAGAATATTGACTAAAATGTAAGATGAGAACTGCCACCACCTATGGACGTCATTTACGACTGGCTTCACACAATTAGTCCGCGTGATGAAGTAAAATGATTATTTTATGATATAATAATTCTCAATAAACCAGATGTCGTCTTGTCTGTTGAAAACTGCTTCATTCTTGGGAAACATGTGGTATAACAAATACGGAGGCAATATTTGAAGGTCAAGTCACACAATGACACGACCACACTCACTCCCTAAAACACCAGTACTGAGAACTTCGGATACAGGAGAACCAGGCATTTACACCCCTACTCTTATTTCGAATAGTTTCTTCCTGGTTCTTTATCGTGCCCGGTGTAAAGCTCTGATACACGTCTTGCCCGTTTCCTGTGATTTCTGTGGTTTTCTCAGCACAGTATTTGGACAGTTAGTTGCGATAGAGGCACTGATAAGCGTACCTGAAAAATTCGGAAGACTGAGCCAAGATTCGAGTCTAAGTGCCTTCAGTTTATTAGTCCGTCACGTTACCACTAGAGCACTGATCATCCGGTTCTAAAACCGTAGGCTTGCCTTTGGTTGGATGAACATGCCGCAGGTTGTCCAAGGTGATTATGCATGACGACAAACTGCACCTAGCTATAGTTGTCTTCTGTGAACCATATAAAGAAGATTAGTAGATTTAACTATTTAACCAATAACTCTGTTTGAGGTCGATGGCGTGTATCCAGCTGTGCCCTTTCATTCGAAAATAATTCAACGTATGCAAATACTTTATACAAATTTTGTGTCGTCTTTTGAAAGGCCAGTACGGCAAAAAGGACCGTTATGGTTAATGATCCATTACACGGTACTCGGGTAACACTGAGTGTATAACTTAGTATAGTGGTGTACAAATAGAACGTTGTACATTCTAATGGAAGTATAGTGGTGTACAAATAGAACGTTGTACATTCTAAATGGAAGTATAGTGGTGTACAAATAGAACGTTGTACATTCTAATGGAAGTCTTGGTTATCTGTTGTTAGCTGGATAGATCATGTACATGAACTTATAATCTCATCAAGTTTTAAATCATTTGTTCTTATTTTAATCTATGAAATGATTTTTTACGTAATTGTTTTTTAAAAAGCGCCGTTGAATATTTTTAGGCGAGTGGGAATTTTGTTTTGTTTTTTAGTTTTGTTTTTCTAAAAATATTGTTTATAACTCCAATTTATTGTAAGCGCCAGTGTTCCATAAACTTTTTTAAATTGACACCCGTAGTTACCTATTGCTTTAATTAACTTCATTTTAAGCTAATAGATATATTTATAGCTACGTAACCTATTAGTGTGATTAATAATGTTAGTCACCCATTTCTTGTTAATTAACGCGAGTGTTGTGTTAAGCCGGCACGCATCATACCATCTGGGATTTTCCTGTTGCAGATTGAAGTGTTTGAATAGTCTGTGTTGGTCTTTTTATTGAGAGACGCCTAGTTTTATTATTATTAATTGTTCTTTTGTATTGATTGACGCCATTCGTACAAAGAAATTTCAAGTGGGGCTGATAATAAATCCTTCAACGAAAACGCGTGACTGTGAAAATCAATAATACGCGTTATGACGTCTTGAATCGTAATGACGTCATAACGTAAAAGTTCCGTTTTAAATAGTGCCATAAATTATTGTACATTGTATCATGACAAACAACGAAGACCATGTTAATTATCATCTGCGGCGGGACACCGTCGGTTATGTTTCAACACACGATATAGGCCTCCGACCTAATGAATTTGAAATAAAGTATCTATCTTTCTACGATATACATATGTACTTTTATTAGAATTGCCTGTTTTTAGCTCACATGTCACAAAGTGACAAAGTGAGCTATTAGGATCACTCTCCGTCCGGCGTCCGGCGTCGTGCGTCGTGCGGTGTGCGTCGTGCGTCGTCAAACTTTTTGTTGTGACCACACTAGGGGCCACATTTTTGGCTCAATTTTAGCAAAACTGGGTCAGAACGTTAATATCAACAAAATCTCGGACGAGTTCGATATTGGGCCATTTGGGGTCAAAAACTAGGTCACCAGGGCCAAATAAGGGAAAACCTTGTGAACACTTTAGAAATCACTGTTTTGACTTTATCTTCATGAAACTTTGTCAGAATGTTTATTTTGAATAATATGTAGGTCAAGTTTGATAATGGGTCATTTCTGTAGTAAAATTAGGTCACTAGGGCAAATTGCTGGAAAACCTTGTGAACACTCTAGAAGTCACTGTTTTGATTGGATGGTCATGAAACCTTGTCAGAATGTATGTCTTCATAATATCTTGGACGAGTTCGAACATGGGTCATCTTGGGTCAAAAACTAGGTCGCAAGGTCAAATCTTATGAAAAACCATGTTAACACTGTAGATTTCACAGTTATTATTGGATCTTCACCAAACTTTGTCAAATCGTTTGTTTTAATGATATAACGGTCAAGTATAAATATGAGTCATCTGGGGTCAATAACTAGGTCACCAGGTCAAATATTAGGAAAACTTTGTTAACACTGTAGATGTCACAGTTTTAATTGGATCTTCACCAAACCTTGTCAAAATGTTTGCCTCAATGATATGTGGGTCAAGGATGAACAAGGGTCAGCCGGGTTCAAAAACTGGGTCACAAGGTCAAATCTTAGGTAAAAATCTTGTAAAAGCTCCAAATGTCATGGTTTTGATTGGATCTTGGCCAAACCTTGTCAGATTGTTTGTCTTAATGATATTAAGGACAAGTTTAAATATGGGTCACCTAGGGTCAAAAACCAGGTCACAAGGTCAAATCTTAGGAAAACCTTATTAACACTGTAGATGTCAAATTTTGATCGTATCTTCACCAAACCTAGTCAGACTGTTTGTCTTAATGATATGTAAGACAAATTCGAACATAGGTCGTCTGGGGTCAAAAACTAGGTCACCGGTTCAAAACAATGTTTTAATGAGTGAACAGTGATTGTCATGTGAGCGATATAGGGCCATCTTGGCCCTCTTGTTTGTGAAATTGCTTAGCTCATGTTACGTGTTTTTTAAACATTCTATCAACTAATAGTAGTATAATGACGTTAGTTAATAGTTCGCTTTATAGACTTGTCCTCGAACTTTTTAGACAGTTTAGACGCGTCTCAAATATGATTGTGGTTCTCATGCATGTCAATAAGGACTCTCTTTGTTGTTACCATGACGTGTTTATTTCCTGCATACAGTGTAAGGAGCGCGGTGTACTTTGCGTTCAGTGTATTGGACACAGAGCACTGTAAACAATGACCTGTAGAACGGCATGTAAATACGACCGCTTTATTGTGAATTAAAAATAATTATTTATAGGTGTCACTGTGTTTTAAAAGTGAACTACGGAGTGTATCTTCAACTAATACAACGAAGTAATGTTTTGTGTTAGTTTTTCCCGTTTTGAAACTTACAACCGAAGGATATATTATTGAATTAATTGGCAGTCAAGTAAGTCTTTTTAAATTTTTAAATGAGGCATGATTCCCAGTGTTAGTGTACTGGATACTGGATGCACTGCGACTCAGATTGTAAACTAGCAAACGAAACTATGTCAGTTTCTCTCAGGACCCTTCTCCTGGTACAGAGTCGATTTTAAACCGTAATTGGCTTGGGGTCGATACATTAACCCATAATTTGTAAGACTTTTATTTGAAGCTTGCTGACCTTGGATCGATGGATCGTTATGAGCTACATATAGTTTCAAATCATTGTACTGATCTTTATTATATACTCACACTCTCTATTGTTAATTCCCGTGTTGTTTAGTGGTTCTGATTATAAACACATTCTTCTTCTGAACATTAACAACAAATAGTCACTGTTTCCATGGTAATGGCGACATGAACCGATCATAGTGTCGCTAAGTAAGGTAGTTTGTTGACAGGTTGACACAGACACTGTGAATTTACATGTAGTCTCCGTCCTTAATGACAGTTAAAACAATGTACAGCACAATGATACTGTATACCAATATATATATACTGCATTGTATCACAAGTATTACGATTTAATACTTCACGTCTATACAGTCATCAGATGTGCATTGTGTCTTTACGAGATTGACTGTCACAATTCTTGTAGATGAAGCACGGTACATGTGTTTTAACCACTTCAAAGTTAAAATAGTTTGACTACACGTGTGTTGTTCTCTTGTAATAACAATATGTAACATTGCTTGGCTTCATCTGTTGGGCAGTGTACCTTATCTTATCTGTTTTAAAGAATATGTCATATCTTCACGTACGTTCCATCAAACATCTCTAATACATTTATAAAAAGCACGGACAGACGCACGGACAGACGCACACACACATACGGACGGTGAAACACAATATACTGAATGTCCAGATTTTTTTTCAGACAGGCCTATTCCGGATGTTTATTGCATGTACATATGTATTCAAAAATTGATATTGTTAGATTCTTAAAAGTAATTTTATTGCTATCACAACTACGCTGTATGTATTTTGGGCTGGAGGCCTGCAATTGCACTGAATAAACTATTGTATTGTTGCATTAATAGCATGATCGATCTATCGTGAATCAATTCCCTGTGTATATCGTTGATCAATATTTATGTAAAACATGGTCACCCAATTTGTAAGACAGTGTGCAATTAATGTCCCCTGGAGGGCAGAAACGAGGGTTGCTGCGAAAAATTAATGTACATCGATGTCTATCGTGTCACATACGAGGTAGTTGTAAAATAATGTAACAAAACAATTAACAATGATATAAAACGCATTGGCTTCAAATTCATAACCTGGTCATTAAATCATATATACCTCTACATGATATTTGAGGCATACTGGAAAGAAAGTCTACAGAGTCTGTTAGCACACATCACATGCTAGTTTCGTATACACTGTGATCAGATGACATAATCGGAGCATATTTAAATGATAATAATAATAAAGAAATATCAAATAAGACTTTATGTTATGCATTTTGGGTATGTAATAGATACTCTAAACTGTATCAGGTTATTATGTTTGAATGTGCAACTTTAAATATACAGAAACTGTTAACACAAACCATGATGTAATGCCCATAACCCGACACCTCAAAACAAAACAAAACAAGGAACTGAAACTACTGTAGTTTAATAAGTGCATGGCGGATGTAGAAAAACAGTTTCGAAAATATCCTTATTTGTAATGGAAAGTGTTATGCCCCATTGGTTGTTTTAAGGAAAAATGGAAACCACTGAAGTAAACAGGGAAGGCGCTGAAGTAAACATTGGGGAAGACGCTGAAGTAAACATGGGGGGAAGACGCTGAAGTAAACAGGGAAGGCGCTGAAGCAAACATGGGGGAAGACGCTTAAGTAAACATGGGGGAAGGCGCTGAAGTAAACATGGGGGAAGATGCTGAAGTAAACAGGGAAGGCGCTGAAGTAAACATGGGGGAAGATGCTGAAGTAAACAGGGAAGACGCTGAAGTAAACATGGGGTAAGACGCTGCAGTAAACAGGGAAGACGCTGAAGTAAACAGGGAAGGCGCTGAAGTAAACATGGGGAAAGGCGCTGAAGTAAACAGGGAAGACGCTGAAGTAAACATGGGGGAAGACGCTGAAGTAAACATGGGGGAAGACGCTGAAGTAAACATGGGGGAAGACGCTGAAGTAAACAGGGAAGCCGCTGAAGTAAACATGAGGGAAGACGCTGAAGTAAACATGGGGGAAGACGCTTAAACGATTGAAATTACGTCGTTTCCGACGTCAAAACGGTCATTTTTACGGTATTTATAGTGCCTCTCTGAAAATATTTATCGCTCTATCAATTTATGTAGATATTTAATGAAATAAATTTTAATAGCGGAGAATAAAATTACCTACATGTAGGTATAAATTTGATGATCATGATTTAATTACAAGTGCAAATAAAACGATTTTAAATGTAAAGTTTAGTGTTTTTTTCTTCTCACTTTCAAACATAAATTATTTTTATTAAAAATCAGCCCGAGGGAATTTTTTTATTTTTGTCTAGAATGAAGTATAACGTGTCTACTGTTGTTCTCATAAATTCTAAGAAAATCTATCGAGCCGTTTTTATTTTATTAAAGCTTTAAATGATAGCATTACCTTAAAATGCGCTCATTCGCTGTCAAGAACGTCGCTTCAAACACACGTCATGTTTTGATATCTATCGCGTACTTACATCTATTTTACTTACTGTACACTATGATCTAAAACGATTTATTAGAATAAATGATACATTGTCTGTCAGTAACCCTGATCACATTGCCATTCTTTTCAGTTAACAATAAACACACTACATTATCATTTTAGCGTGCTTAACGTGTACATACGCGTATATAAATAATGTGACAAAATTGTAAAACTTGACCGCTCTAGTGAACTAAAATGGAAGATAATTGTGATTATTATTTCCATTTTTTGTATAAAAAACAAGATTCCATGATTTACATAATATGATTATTATATTATGATTGAGATGTGTAGTTAGTTGCGTTGTTTTAATGATAGGCATTCTATGTATGTTTATTTTTGGGGGTAAATATTGAGACTTACGACCCCGTTGTGATAGCGCATTTATTATATATTATACTACTCAAAATTTGATAAGGATCACTTTTTATTCTGTATGGCATTATCGTCAATTTTGGATTACATACATAAAATATGAATTTTTGGTTGTTTTCAAAGATATCCGCAGATCATGAGTGCATACATATGTCATCCATACATTGAACCATTCGAGCGTAACGAGCGTCGAAATGAGGACAGGGTCAAAATTAGACATTTTATGGGTATGTCTGGGGAATATAAACTTTGAGGAAAATGCGCAAAAGTGCTAACCTTTGTTTTTAGAATTGAGACTGATGTTATCGAGCGTCAAAAACAGTTTGACATCGACTCCTCATGCTTTTAATGAGTCGTCCGATCTTAAATTGTGGGATTCGAGCCCGTTCCTCCGGAGGTTCCTCTCTGAGCCTTTCTGGTGGATGTTGGCTGGACAGGACGCCCATACATCGCTCTCCGTAGCATATCCCAGACATGATCCTTATCAAATTTTGAGTAGTATAGATTCTTAATATAAGCGAAGATGATAGCTACAGTATGTGGAAAATACATACATGATTAAAACAAGAGTCCGTTGTTTCAGATTTTATTGAAATGCGTAAAGTTTATTATGTCATCAGAACGTTTGAATTCAAGTGTAAGCCCGATTCTCACTGCCACAGTGCTGTTCCTGGTGACTCCCGGTGGCAAATAACCGGTATATCGACCTTAAATGTCTACCGCGCATGTAGTGCTCACCAATAATCCGGAACCCTAATACCTAGTGTATATCATTGTACAGCCAGGGTACAACACCGGACCTCCCTCGGTTCTGGCCCGGAATTTCAAGGATTAAGCCGGTTCTTAATATTTTTCCGGTAACCCCCCGTTTGTATTATGTATTAAACATTTTAACAAATACGGATCTGTTCGCCTGATAGGGTCGGATCAACAAGGTCCATCCAGGACTGCCGTGGATGACTACAGTGCCACTAGGGTTGTACTCCTGGTTTGACTAGGTTTCGCCAGGTCACTCACCCGAGACCAACCGAGAGTCAACCCGTCATACATTGATTTTAATATGTATTTATAATTTAGTTAAATGTTATTTTGCTTGTTTCCAGAAGGCCGCATTGAAAATACATTTGTAAGTCAAATGTTTTGTATATTTTACTTAATGTGTACACCTTCTATAAATAAAGATATTATTATTATAACAGAAAGAATAGCGCTGTACACAAAGTCTCAAACGACGTTTTTGAAGGCGAATTAGCGTTTTGTAAGGTGACGCTATATAGTGAAGCTTGGATAAAATAAAAACAGCTCGATAGATTTTCTTAAAATTTATGAGAACAGTAGATGACACATGCAACTTTATTCTAGACAAAAATAAAAAAAATCCCTCGGGCAAATTTTTAATAAAAATAATTTAAGTTTGGAAGTGAGAATAAAAAACACTAAACTTTTACATTTAAAATCGTTTTATTTGGACTTATAATTAAATCATGATCATCAAATTTATACCTACATGTAGGTAATTTAATGCTCCGCTATTAAAATTTTATTTCATAAAAATTTTCCATAAACTGATAGAGTGATAAATATTTTCAGAGAGGCACTATAAATACCGTAAAAATGACCGTTTTGACGTCGAAAACGACGTTATTTCAATCGTTTGGTTCCACCTTAAGTAAACAGGGAAGGCGCTGAAGTAAACAGGGAAGGCGCTGAAGTAAACAGGGAAGACGCTGAAGTAAACAGGGAAGGCGCTGAAGTAAACAGGGAAGACGCTGAAGTAAACAGGGAAGACGCTGAAGTAAACATGGGGTAAACAGGGAAGACGCTAAAGTAAACATGGGGGAAGACGCTAAAGTAAACATGGGGGAATACGCTGAAGCAAACATGGGGGAAGATGCTGAAGTAAACAGGGAAGACGCTGAAGTAAAAATGAGGGAAGACGCTGAGGTAAACAGGGAAGGCGCTGAAGTAAACATGGGGAAAACGCTGAAGTAAACAGGGAAGACGCTGAAGTAAACATGGGGGAAGACGTTGAAGTAAACAGGGAAGAGGCTGAAGTAAACAGGGAAGACGCTGAGGTAAACATGGAGGAAGACGCTGAAGTAAACATGGGGGAAGACGCTGAAGTAAACATGGGGGAAGGCGCTGAAGTAAACAGGGAAGACGCTGAAGTAAACATGGGGGAAGACGCTGAAGTAAACATGGGGGAAGGCGCTGAAGTAAACATGGGGGAAGGCGCTGAAGTATAAGGAGGAATTTTACAAGAAAGTGGTAGATTTGGGGAAACTTCACCACAATGCAAATTTATTGAGGAAATATATATGGGGGGATATAGCTTATTTTTCGAGGGGTAGACGCTGACTATCAGTGACATTTAATACTTTAAAACAATACGTGTTTTTAAACAATGCTTCCCCTGGGTGACCTTGACCTACAGATCTGAAAATGCATAGGTCTTGTAGAGGTTGTCTTTGAGGAATCAACATTATGAAGTTTGACGATTGTAGGTGGAAGCGTTTTGATTGATAGGCAAGGTTAAAGTTAGGTACAAACAAACAGACAGATAGGCAAGGTTAAAGTTAGGTACAAACAAACAGACAGACAGGCAAAAACAATATGCCTAAGATATATTGATACGGGGGCAAAAACCCTAAATAAATGTCTGAAATATGTGCCAATAGAAAGAGTTTAAGGAACTGTTCTTATAACCCAGATAAGTATGTCTATGAAACGGACCCTTTTTGTGTAAAGAAGTTTAACATTTTTACTGAATATATCTTCTGGTTTATAGAAAAATGTCGGCATCAATAACTCTGTTCGAACATGTTATATTAGATTCTAAGAACCAGGAAACCTCAAATTTCGATCGATACAGTTCAGAGCTCATCGAGACGGGGGAAAAATGATACCAAAATCTCAATATCACAAAAAATTAGTTAAGGGGTTGTAGAACTAAGCCGACGACATGTACAGCTAACTGCTTATTTATGGTGACTTGAATTTGGTGAGAGAAAGAGTACATGTAGTTTGTTCTCTGGTCGTTCTTGTATCACACACTATAGTCTTCATCGATCCACGACTTGATTACTTCAGTCTGCAGAAAAATATAGATTTCTTAATTTATTCTATCATCAAGACAAAAGATTCTCCCTGGCTATATCGTGCGACGTAAATCATAATTTACACAATTTATTTTAACAATATTCACTGAGCCGATATTAAAAACGTATTATTTTTGTCGTACTGCGGAGAATCCGGCTATAAGTACATGTGTGAATGGACCAGTTGTATATTCAAAGTCATGAACAGCGGAGTGAACATTACTTCTTGTACATTGATTTTATACCTGTACACTTGGAATATCAGTTCTTTAAGACAGTATAGCTCGTATAATGTTCTGTACTTCTGAGTGTCTGAGTCATACATACGATTTGTTTATGTTCATGACACCATGACTATACAGTTTTAACTATAGACATGATAACTAATTAAAGGTAGAATCTGTGTAAGAGCTTAGGACAGTGAATGTACGGGTACTCGTAAATAATTATGCTAGCATTCAGTTCTAAGCCACTCACCCACCATTTCACCAGGAACTGTCTACTTCTTTAGTTGTTGTGTTGATCTCAGATGGAGAGCAATTAATACTTGATGTAATAAAAAAATTATATTAAGTCAAAGTATCTCGGTGAAATGTGTTCTGGAATATTTTCCGATGTTTAAGTTTTACATTAGAGGCGACCTTATGAATAATGCATGTATTTATAATGTTTAACAACGTTTTACTTATTTCACTTATATAACTTTACTCAATAATTCTTGTTAAATGAATACACACGCATATACAGATATACATAACACAATCCGACACAATAATACTTTTTTCCGCAACTCAACGAGTTCGATATTAGGCCATTTGGGTTAAATAACTAGGTCACCAGGGCCAAATAAGGGAAAACCTTGTGAACACTTTAGAAACCACTGTTTTGACTGGATCTTCATGAAACTTTGTCAGAATGTTTATTTAAATGATATGTAGGTCAAGTTTGATAGTGGGTCAAAACTAGGTCACTAGGGCAAATTGCTGGAAATCCTTGTGAACACTCTAGACGTCACTGTTTTGATTGTATCTTCACCAAACCTTGTCAGAATGTTTGTCTTAATGATATGTAAGATAAATTCGAACATGGGTCATCTGGGGTCAAAACCTAGGTCACGAGGTCAAATCTTAGGAAAACCTTGTCTATGTTGTAGTTTTCATGGTTTTGATTGGATCTTTACCAAACCTCGTCAGAATGTTTGTCTTATTTATATGTAGGACAAGTTCTAACATCTAGGGTCAAAAACTAGGTCACAGGTTCAAAACAATGCTTTAATGAGTGAACAGTGATTTTCGTGTGAGCGATATAGGGCAATCTTGGTCCCCTTGTTTACTGAATCTGTACTGAATATTTACTGAAGTGAACAATTAGATTGGAAGCATGGCACGTTTTTACACAAATGTGAGTTTAATAGATAACAGTGAAAACAAAATGAAAAAGTATTCTTTACGTAAATTTATGTAAAATATGCAAGGGCTTCAAACATTTTGACATCAAACAGTTTCTACTTTCTACCATTTAAATTGGACTTACAAATAAATATTCAATTTTTTATCCATTTTCAACGGAAGTACAGGATCTCAAATTCCTTCGTATTTATTGATGAAGGTGTATTGTATGTCGATGTGTTATTGACTTTTGCGTTAATCATTATGGTGTTTTAGAAATCATTTAACCTCGGGAAATGATTTACACACACGAAGCTTAATCGACTTTCCTAACGGACAGATGGGCATCCAACAATAATGTACTTAGTAGTAGAATAAAACAAAACAACTCAGATAACTTGGCAAGTAATACCAACAACGTTTGATCTTTTATATTCTTGATGACATGTATATTTAAATAATTTCAGGGCTGTATAATACCGAACGTGAAGCGTGCATCACGCACTTGTAGAAGAAAAATGCAGTGGGTCATGTTTTCAAATTTTTTAAGAAGTCGACCATTTCTGTGAGTACCATTATTTATAATTTCTAGTTTTACAGTATAAACTGGTCTAGGTTTTATACAAGCCATTAATCACAACAAGTTAATATATTTAAAAAATAACCTTCATTAAAGGTTAAAAGCATAATTTTAAACTTAAAAAGATCATCATTTCTGATTTCAACCGCTCCACTTTTATCCGAGAACTTAATGAATGCCGAGTATTTATTAATGTGTGGAAACCAGTCTTGTAACTGTATGATTTATGTTCTGAGATTTTAACACCTTACAAAATACCGTCCAATGTGGTTCAGACAGAAATAGTCCCTCGTTTTATTGTATTCGATTTCTGGAAGACAGTGTGACTCTGCGTGTTTTCGTGACAAACCAAACACCTCGGGACTATTTTTGTTTCCTTATGTGTATTGTCACGTAATTCGTTGCTATGTTACATACAAGATACGTTCGTTTTGTTTCAGACTGTTCGTCATATTGCTACTGTCTGGATTTTTGGCGGTACATTATATGTCTCCTGTTTCCGGTATGAACATCGTTCTTGAACCTCTTCCAATGAGACGGGTGTCAAAACTGGTGAACCAGACTGGGAAGAATTTGTTGTACAAAGATCAGTTAGTACTACAGGACAATTCGGAAAACTCGTCGATCAATGTTGTACTTAAAGACAATCGTATTAGTCTACAAAATACTAAGAAACCAGTGCTTGACGATAGTATAAAATGCCAGAAAAAAATCGATGTGAGTTTTCTAAAGGTACACAAAGCTGGAAGCACAACCGTCATGAATATATTTATACGTTTCGCGATCAGCAACAACTTAAACATTGTTCTTCCGTCTAAATCGTCCGGTTTTGGCTTTAATTATCTTGGATATGGTGACACTGTATCCAGAAAAAGAATTGTTCCTCTGCCAAATGGAAATAATTACAATATCCTCTGTAATCATGTTGTGTATAATAAAAGCGCTTTTCGCTCCATTTTACCGAATGATACAGTCTATGTGGGTATTCTTAGGGAACCAGTCAGTCATTTTACTTCCGCTGCCTCTTATTATGGATTTTACAAGACAGTTAGAGACCGTCTTGCTGGTAAAGTACCTGAAAGTGATATAATGAGTACATTTCTTTCGAAACCTGCAGAAATACAGGTTCATACATATTTCGTATACAACAGAATGTCATATGATTTAGGCATACCTAAATCCCAGTTCAATAATGAGACATTTGTTGATAAATATATCGAAGAATTGTCTACTGACTATGAGCTTATGATGGTAATGGAGCATTTCCACGAATCCCTGGTTTTATTAAAGAGAACTTTATGTTGGGATACTAAAGACATTTTATATGTTCCGCTAAATAGTAGATCTCAAAAATCCGAATTTACTTTGAACGAAGTAGATTTAGAAAATCTAAGAAAATGGAATAGCGCTGATTTCAAACTTTATAATAGATTTTACACAATTTTTAAAAACAAAGTGGAATCTTTAGGTCAGGACTTCCAGGATGAAGTCGAAAGTTTTAAACTAATACAATCCAAGGTAAAGTCATTTTGTTTGCTTAGTGATGGTGCAAACGTAGAACCTTTGTTAAGTATTGAACAAACAAAATGGAGTGGTAATTTTGTCGTTACACACAGTGACTGTGATTTAATGACCGAACATGAGCTTAAAACGATGAAAAGATTAATCGATGAAGCGTGGGTTAATTATAAAAATTCTGTGGAGGAATGATTTATTACATAGTACATTCCTGCACAGGATGTCAACTTCTTTTCCTGGCCTCAAGTTCTAAACAATGTCAGATTTGGTTATTACACGAGAGTATGCATTTTCAGGCTTCAGAGCTTTTCTTAATTAAGTGCTATATCCTTTTACAGCTCATTAATTTTTTACGAACCGCTACTTGGTGTAAGGTTTAAACACACGTGTCGAATTAATTTTGCTATTGCTCACTTGTTTGTACCATGAGGGCACAGTCCGGGTGTCAAGATGTGTTATTTGATATTACAAATATATTGCTGCAAGTTTTTAAAGGCATAATAACAAAATACTCTATCTCGTGATCAACGACTGATACATAATACTCATGTAGTGAAAGTCTAAACCTACTTATACATAGTTCCCATATCTACAATATTTACCTCCCTTGGCAGCCGTCTTAGTTGGCAAATTTCTTATATGCTTAATAGAAAAAATAAGAAAATTGGTTATTAAACAACTCAATCTATAAAAGATAACTTAATAATGAAGTTGTTAAGACCATAAGCACACCAGGTTTAAGAAAATGTAGTTGTCACATATAAATATCTTGTATTTAGAATTATCAAAACAAAAACATAAATATCTTCTATCAATGCTTGTTGAATTTGCCAACAAAGATGGCCGCAAAGGGAGGTAAATATTGTAGATGTGGGAACTATGTATACCTGACTGCTACACATGTAATGACTGAACTTTAAGTTTTGCTGAACGTTAAACATTTACAGTGTTACCTCCATGAACAGTCACCTCCCTGTAACAGCTAGTATACTAGCAAACTAGATTGACGTTTTAATCTATTTTCTCCCTCTTAACAACAGTCAGTTTTGTTCTTCCTATTGGTGGCTATTATAGAGAGGTTGTACTGTAGTTAAATCTAAGTATTCACGTTAGATAGATAGCAGGTGTCTTTCAATTCTATTTAGCGACCCTGTTCATATATATATGTAAATATATAATGATGTAATGCATTTATTCAAGTTTTTAAAGCTGTTGGAACTGTTTTTATTTTCACTGGCAATTTTAAACTACTATGGATCTCGTTCGCACTAGAATTCATTTCATGATTGCTTCATAGTTTTGTATGTATAAACAGCACGTACGATAACAACAGTTCAGCAGCTTTTAATATTCTGTTTGAGAGGTTCTGTTTACTGTATATATGTTCTCTTATTTACGCAATATTTTCATCATTATATACAAACTATTCGTCTTCAGAATTATACTTAAAAAAAGGAGCTAGCTCCACTGATAAGATGTTAAGAAAACTGAAAAATGTTGTAAATGTTGCTTGAAGTAACATGGTGATATTTCACTAAATTAATGCATGATTATGTACATTGTATATATATATATAAATATACAGTAAAACACCTGTAAATCGGACCCCTTCCGGACTGGACCAAACGTCCGGTTTTCTGAGAATCTGAGATGTTTTGACATATTTCTAAAAAAATGGGACTAGAAAAATTGTCAAATTTTCAGGGAATTCCGGTTTATATGGAATTCCGGTTTTCATTGAGTCTGGTTTTCAGGGAATTCAGGTTTTCAGTGAGTCCGGTTTTCAGGGAGTCCGGTTTTCAGGGAGTCTGGTTTTCAGGGCTTTTACTATACATCTACGACCTATATTGGGTCCTGCTATTGATTGTATCAAGTAGTGAGATTTATATACATGTTCAAATACATGTATGTTGCTATAAATTTTTATCTGTTTTCAATGATGTATTTTAGTCTTTTTTTTAATTTGAAACTTTTCTCCAAGAAATGAAGTTAAGTTTTATGATTTTGCCTTAACTACTGTGATTATTTTAATGTACACATTTTATTTCGAATATTAGATAAACTACATTTTTAACTCATACTTGTTTTTATGACTGTCTCAGAATGTATTTATACTTTATATAAAAATGACATTATTATCTTTTTGTTTATTAAGAAATGAGTATTAGTTCTATCAGGTACTCTACGTTGCATGCTATAAAGCATCCCTGGTTTAATATGAAACCTGTACAATAAGGTCACCTTTAACCAATACTGGCTTGCAGTAATCTGACTGCACAATAAGGTCACCTTTAACCAATACTGGCTTGCAGTAACCTGACTGCACAATAAGGTCACCTTTAACCAATACTGGCTTGCAGTAACCTGACTGGCTGAATCATTTACCCCAGTGGGTTTTAGCAATTTTGTAAAATTTTCATTCGTTCTTCTATTTTTCGTTCTTTTTTTCGTGCCTGCCTGCCTGTCTGCATATACACTGTTTCTTTTGGGATGCTCTTACTTGTTTTTGTTTTTATGATTATGAAGAATACTCATACAAATGTGTTCTAGACGCACGAACAGACTGTCTTTGATTTTACATTCAGCTCTCCTCGGTAGTTTCCGTCGAATCGGAATGGAGGTACGGAATCAGCCGACGTGTGCTGATTGTCTATCAGCCCTGTTCTGTCAGCTACATGTATTCATTGAGCACTATAATGTGTGATTTATAATTATACATCAAATTAGATCATATAATCATAGTGATAAACACCGGATTTATATCAATAGGAACGAATAATGACCGGCTATTGTTTTGTTTCCTGAGTCAGATGATGACTGTGTTCTTTCTAAGAATATATTCATTTATTGGCCATGTTGTAATCTTCCTTATTGTCAAAGTGAGCTACTTGTTGACCTTTAGTTTGACCTCGGTATTGTTTTATTTTTTATGCATTAATGTTTGGTGTTAGAATAATCACGACTCTTGTGTAATTCATTTCGTTTTCAGCTTACAAAATCGAAATAAATATTGATCATACAAATGCCGCGTTTCGTCTATTCTCTTGCAATACCCTTTAAATGCACCACAAAACTTGCAGTTTTAGTGTTGCTATAGTTACCGACATAATAAACAGGACTAGTGTTTTGACTATTGCAAATTACGATTCTGTTAGAGGTCTGAGCGGTTGTTTAAGTTTAATATATTGGTATCCAGGGACTGGATCAATATTAAGAAAACATGAAATACAGTATTCTGTGTGCATGTAACGATCTATACAGAGTAGTTTTGGAGAAGAAAGCCAATAGCATAATTACATATACTAGTAACAATGGTAGGATACTACGTCATTCGGCGCACCTGCCGAATGCTTCTAATTAGACCAATTTTAGTAAACAATCTCTCGACTTATAGGTTAATTATTTCATTTCTGCATTAAATCATTTAAGTAACATTAACATAAAACGATGTAGTGGATCAAAGAATGGCTGTTGTATATTATATTATCGTAACAGTTCTTAATTGTTGTTTTTTATTTGGGCTAGAAAACGGGATAAATATTTTGCCCCTACGTGATGATTCCACTGAGTATATTCCTACAAATAACAATATAAAGCAATGTTTAACTTATTTTTTTATCATTTTTAACGCACAGAAGCATAAACCGAGTAATATAAGCACAGTTTCCTATAGTATGGTTTTCCATCTCTTTTCAAAAGCGAGTATTTCTCAGTTTTTTTTTATAAAAACGAAAATGCTCCCAGTTTAGAAATGTTCCCGCTCAGAGTCAGATTCGTACCGTGAGATTAATTTTTAAGCACACGTATGTGTTAGAAAACATTATATACATGTTTCATAATCTTTGATTTTGCATTGTATGTTTCATTATGTGCAGTTTCTTTTGGTATTATAAAATTTAAAAAAAACAGCATCCTTCAGTATATGTTATAATTTATACTGATTTCACCCTCCTTAATAAGAACAGGGCAGTTTATTATATAGATAGTGTATTTAACAAGTAACACGAATGTGTACATACATGCGGCTACGCTTTTGATCTTCAGATTCAAATACAAGCGTACTTATTAACACATTTTTTAAACCATTTAATTACACAAGTCAAGTCAAAATTCTTTTATTACACTCATATCACTTTCATGATAAAATGAGGAAACAAACATGATATCATATTGTTACATATACAATGGTTTTCATAACAAACAACAACAACAACAAAAAAGAAATGAAAATGATGAATGAAATCTTTCCAACATTGAAAAAAAAATAGGGAAATGTAGAGAGTCAAGATTTTCATATACATATTCATATGTAGTTTTCATTTAAAAAATGTGTATATGTCGTTTGTATTAAGAATAAAATCGTTTTGATTTAATCTTCTTCGGCACTGACAAAGATATAAATTTTCACTAATTTCAAATATAATATTATATAGAATTCAATTTAAGTATAATGCTACAAATACAGAAAAAAGTCAAGTTTAGACCATTATCTTCTGGCCTTTGCATGGAAAGGTCAAACGAGTCACGGTCATTCTATTTCCAATATATAACAGGAGTATAATGGTCTATGCAAGTGCCTATCTTCGATTTTAATATCTAAGGGAGGCAATCCAAATTAAAAATTGAATCCAAAAGATATTTTCCCACGGTCCTCAAACAATTCCTTAGATTATTTCTCATTTATTATTATATCCATATTACAAAAAGTTTGATGATTGAATAAAGGATGTTAACTTTTTTTTAACTTGGAGCTTGAAACTCAAAAAATAAAGCCACAAGCCAATTTTTTGGTTTTTAATAATACCCCTGTCACCATATGACGCGATTCCACTGCAATGGCACGGCGTTGTTAAATTTTCCATAGCGCCGTGAGATAAATCAAAGTACAGAGAGCACATGGAACGGGAACAACTTTAACACTTGCATGGCGGATGTAGAAAAGCATAGCATTTTGGGCTGCATTAAAGTTCATGCGCGTTGAGCGAGTGAAGCCTATGGAAAGCTGAATTATCGTTCAGTTTCCAAAACTCAGCCCAATACCTCACCCTACAAAGAAATTAAACTTCTATTGCTTTGTAGTTCCGACCTACAGCAGTGCCTTCAGAGCTTTGATCATTATTGGAAATCGTTAAAGATCCACTTTCACATGCAAAAAATATACAAACATAAAGATTATATTCATGTATGTACTAAGTATATACATGTATTAAGTCATTCGTCAAAGAACTGATCCAGTTTTACAAACAGTCTAAACCCACTCCCGCTCTAAGAAATCGTTGGAAAACACCAACAGTCTCACTAGCTGGACGTTGCAGCCTTTCTATGTAAATTAGGCAGTATCACATGACAACTGAACAAAACTGTACGTAAACAAAAGGAATAATCAATCCGATCAAATTAACTTGAGAATTGAAAATCAACAAATCACTTACTGAACTCATCGAACCCCCTTTGATCGAACCGCTTTCATTTTTGTTTTGCGTATATTTGATCACGTGACCAGTAATGTGAAACGATGAGGTGGTTCGCGCTACAAAGGTGTATTTCTACATTTTCGTTGCCGTTTCTACGATGGGACATACAGTACAACCTCTTCGCAAAGCGGTCCTCTTTTTTTTAAAAGCAATAACCTCCCTTCAACCACAACATGTTTTTCCACTGCACGATAACCTCTCTAGAGCATCAACCTCTCAACAACAACATAATTTACCACTCCTAAGGGTGTTGCTTTGGAGAGGTTGCATCGCATAATATTGTTAGTTTTTAATACTTTACCAAGTACACATCATGTACCCAAATGTAACTTTTTATAACACACAGATCAGCAAAGTGTGATGTCAATTTAGTTGCAATGTGCATTTAATTCTAATCAGTCGATCACGATTTCTCCTGTACTCTGGTACGAATATTAACATACGTACCTGCTGTATTTAATGTTAGTTGATAGCATCAAGAGTAGTTAACGTCATGCTGTAAAGAATACTTAGATCTAATGAAATATCATTATGAATTAATATAATTATTATTGTGAAAAAATAAACATACTTTTGTTCGCATATTTTGTCGATTATGTAACAATATAACATTGTTTACATCAGAATTGAGAATTATTTCAAACAAACAAGGATAAATTTGCTTAGGAAAGGTTTAAGAAAATTTCAGTTACGGAGAAAATATCTAGAAAATAGCATCTACATACATTGTAATTATCTCCCTTATTAAAGATCAGAAAATTGGCTTGTGGCTTAATTTTTTTAGTTACAAACTTCAAATTCAAAATTTAACATCCTTATCAAAACCTTTATTCAGTCATTAAACTTTTTGTTATAGGGATTTAAGGTTAAGTGAGAAATAACCTAAGGAAGTGTTTGGGGACCGTGGGAAAATATTTTTTTGATTCATAAGTCAACATTTTAATTTGGATTGCCTCCCTTAGATATTATAAGGTTAAGAAGGTCATTTCTATTTTATCATTATACACCTATTGTTTATAGTTAGTTCATGTAATATATATATGTATATATGTCCTTGGTTACTTTAATGTGTTAATAATAAATGCTTGTTATATTCAAATTGTAATATGAAGCTTAAAGCTCTAAAGTGAAGCTATATACACATTTGGTGTTTTTTTTAATCAGGGACACTAATAATATAGTGCCCTGTTTTGAAATCAGTATAAATTATAATATACTTATCAAGGGTGCTGTTTTTATATCATTTTATGATATTAAAGGAAACTACACATATTAACATATTATCTAAGATTATGAAAATAAATAAATTGACAGTTTTTTTCTAACACATCACTGTGCTTAAATTGAATCTGAATAAGTCTGGGTCTGATTTAGGGAGCATTTCTAAAATTGAGTCTGAAATACTGACTTTTGAAAAGAGATAAGCAAAATAATATCAGAATTCTATTCCAACATCCCAAGGGCTTTGATTTGGTATGTCAAAAATGTCATTTAGATTTGGTGGAGGGTCTCTTTAGACATACTTGATGAGTATGACATGTTATCAAGAATTTCAAGTCAGTTTTTCATATCCTTGTTCTTCTTCAGGAGGAGATGCGGTAAAATTTATTGAATGAGATGCACTTGTGATTTATAATGATATTCTAGATCAACTTACCATCTCTTCCCTACAAAGAATGTATATATCCAAGTTAATGACAAACACACATCTTATTATGGTTAGTAGATCAGTGGAATATCTAAATGTTGATGAAGAAGTTGAGGTGTGACTCACAGACTGTGCGTGTTTCATCCATTCCAAGATCATGAATTTTCTGTCACTGATTTACACATTGTGTTAAGATGTTGGGAGATACCAAGTATTGCCATAAATGAAGGTAAATTGTGTGCACTGGTAATCATTTGTGGAAATTTGATCCATCACCAAATATGGTAATCTTATGAAAGTTGGCGGTCACCACTAACTTAATGAATTAGTTTTATATCTGTACATTTCTTCAATTTTTAGTACTTTCATTGAATTAAGAATGTTTTCATCGCGAAAATAGTGACATTACCTAAACATGGCTACCCTCCGCCGACATTTTGTTTTCTCTTTGACGATTACTACTATTGAAAGGTCTATAATGCGTGAGTCTGTAGGACCCCTTCGCCTATCCTGAATCTGAAGTTTGTGCTATAATACACCTCATTACCCATTCTAAAATATGGGCTCTGTAACCAACCTTACACTTACTTCTACCCCAGGATGCATCACTATCCACTTCTGGATTTTTATTCATACGGGAAAAATAGTGTCACCAGATTTCGTTTGTTCTGAGACCATACAAAAATGGTATACATGTATATCAAGAAATATTATGAGGTTATTTGCACATTTTCATTACATTTTCCATTCATGTCAATGTTAATATGAATTTGAGTGGAATGCTGTCACGTCATGTTTTCATCGAAACTCAGAGGTTATAGCAGTGTCCTTTCCTAGTATTCAAAGCGCGATGTTACACAGATAAATGTGGGTAGCATGATTACTCAGACATAATATGCATTACATTCAAACCTCAGAATAATGCTGACAACAATTAATGTGGCTAAATTTCTTAAGTAATCATAAATAAGTGAAAATCGGCAAACTTTTTTCATTTTTAATCATTTTCTTTCTCTACAAACATGTTCAATAAAACAACATAAATAAAACTACAATGGACAATCAAAGAACAGAATAGAATACAACCTTTTTAAGGTTACATTTGTGCCATGGAAACGGTATAAAATTACAAATGTCTCTAAGACAAAATAACCATTACAAGATGGGATTTCATGTAGGATAATTAATAACAATTTCATGAAGACATGGATGAGAAATATGATTTACTACATTATACACATCATCACTATGGCAACATATTTAATAATGCTGATAACAAGGAATAAATGTGGACTTTATTTGGAATGTTTATTGAAATATTTTCATGAAATATGATGTCTAAAATAGAAATACATGTACAAAATATAATTATGCTAACTGGGGTATAATAAGGGTACCGTAAGATTTTTTTCTATTTAACACCAAATCTAAAAGTCAGTTATTAACCAAAGATTAACAGAAATTTGAAATAATATTTATATGCAATGTGCTGAAATAACAAGATAAGTGCACATTCTAGTTTGTAGTGTAAACAAGTATGAGTTGGGAGTAGGGAGATATATCAGGTCAACTGGAGATAAAGTTCTCCATCGCTCCAACACAGTCAAATCAAGTCTGTAGTTAAAACAGATCAACATAAATATACACTATTCTAATAAAATAATGATGTTTAAACTCATCATAAATAAAAATCTTGTTTTAGGTGTGTTGGAATAATGCAGCTGTGTGATAGAATTTTACTTAATACATGTATATACTGTGAGGTCAGTCAATCTAACCACAGCTCCCACAGTACCAACCTCACAGCTCCTAGTAGAAGTACCGGTATTAAGGGACCTAACATGTTGTACCCATCAAGGCACTGATTCAATGTGCATAGATGCCACTAACTCTATGTATACATTGTATGGGTGCATATATACATTATACGTGACTAGAATATAGATGACTACCTATATGAATACTGAGACTTGGTAATACCCAAATCTTAAACATCACAGCACTATAAAATAATACAACAATTTCATGAATACATGTAAATACAAATCACAATAATTAAAACACTATCATAATCATCATCATCACCAACAACAACATCACTACTTTCATCATTATTACCATCATCATTATCACCAACAACAACACCACTGCTATCATCATTATTACCATCATCATTATCACCAACAACAACACCACTGCTATCATCATTATTACCATCATCATTATCACCAACAACAACACCACTACTATCATCATTATTACCATCATCATTATCACCAACAACAACATCACTACTTTCATCATTATTACCATCATCATTATCACCAACAACAACATCACTGCTTTCATCATTATTACCATCATCATTATCACCAACAACAACACCACTGCTATCATCATTATTACCATCATCATTATCACCAACAACAACACCACTGCTATCATCATTATTACCATCATCATTATCACCAACAACAACACCACTGCTATCATCATTATTACCATCATCATTATCACCAACAACAACACCACTGCTATCATCATAATCGTCATCTTCATCATTATCAACACTACTACACACAACAATCACAGTTTATCATAATGTTATATACAGTAAATACAGTAAAGGGGTCCAGTTTTGAGGGGCTTTCCTGTTCATGTTTTTATTTAGACCACAATGCAATCCCAAGTTTATAAGTACATAAGTACATTATAACAAATGAGTTGTTTTTCTGAGTTTGCTAATGAAACTTAATAATCTGAAATATTTCAAATTCAATGACATGTACAACATAATTGAGATTAACACACAATCTCAATGACCATACTAACAATCTCATAAAGAATCTCAAGCTATCTTAGTAAAACTTCCCAGAATTGAAGTATACTAACATATACATGATCCACACATGAATAATGCATAGGAGACACATATTCATGAATAAACAAGAGGGCCAAGATGGCCCTATATCGCTCACATGACAATCACTGTTCACTCATTAAAACATTGTTTTGAACCGGAGACCTAGTTTTTGACCCCAGACGACCTATGTTCGAATTTGTCTTACATATCATTAAGACAAACAGCCTGACTAGGTTTGGTGAATATACGATCAAAATTTGACATCTACAGTGTTAATAAGGTTTTCCTAAGATTTGACCTCGTGACCCAGTTTTTGAACCCGGCTGACCCATGTTCATCCTTGACCCACATATCATTGAGGCAAACATTTTGACATGGTTTGGTGAAGATCCAATTAAAACTGTGACATCTACAGTGTCTAGTTTTTGTCCCAAGATGACCCATGTTCGAACTCGTCCAAGATATTATGAAGACAAACATTCTAACAAGGTTTCATGATCATCCAATCAAAACAGTGACTTCTAGAGTGTTCACAAGGTTTTCCAGCAATTTGCCCTAGTGACCTAATTTTACTACAGAAATTACCCATTATCAAACTTGACCTACATATTATTAAAATAAACATTCTGACAAAGTTTCATGAAGATAAATGCAAAACAGTGATTTCTAAAGTGTTCACAAGGTTTTCCCTTATTTGGCCCTGGTGACCTAGTTTTTGACCCCAAATGGCCCAATATCGAACTCGTCCGAGATTTTGTTGATATTAACGTTTTGACCCAGTTTTGCTAAAATTGAGCCAAAAATGTGGCCCCTAGTGTGGTCACAACAAAAAGTTTGACGACGCACAACGCCGGACAGAGAGTGATCCTAATAGCTCACTTTGTCACTTTGTGACATGTGAGCTAAAAACATATCCACATATCTATAGTTAAACAAGAGTGCCAAGAACGGTGCAAAGGCTCATCTATTCATTACCTCAGTAAGATCTATCCACCTATGAAGTTTCCTGTTGCCATCTCTTATAGTTATGAGCTGTCACTAAAAAGGCAAAGTGACTTTTGGCTCATCTTTTCAACCAAGCTATTTGGTAAAATCCCCAAAAATGCCTGAATATCAAATTATGTTATATACAAAAAGATTCAAGTTAAACTTATCCTACACAAAATAATCATTAAAAACACTAATATCTGAAAATTGAAGGAAATATTTGTTTTTAATGAAGACACTAAATATTTATACTGAACTTGTAGGCAAGCCATACTATAAAAATATGTCCCCTGACTCAAACACGTACGGGTAGATAGTAATTTAACTCATTTGTGTTCATTAATTGCATTTTTATATTGTTCGTAAAAAATAGACACAAAATAAAAAAAATGATTGTATAAAAGATTTGTCAGTAGACACTACGTTGGTCAGTCTAGGCAAGGAGATCTGTTCTGTTGTACCAAAAATTGACTTTTAAGGAATACTATCAACTATAATTTTTCAGCTATTACACACCAGTTACCATGATCATAAATACATTGCACAATTTGTAAATCTGTTATATAAGTTGAGATCATACTTTCGACTTCACCTTCACGGAACACGTGGTAATATCGACATAGTTTTGACGAGAGAGACTCATTCACCGAATCAAAAACGGAATCATCATCCTTGGTTATGTCCCTAGTGGCAGCCATCTTGATTCTACCATTTTCATCATCCCCTTGAAAACAAGAACCATTCTCATTGAATTTACACATTTGACTAGAATTTGTATACTTGTGAGCATTTAATTTGCTTGTATTGCACTGTTCCAATGGCTTCAGTTTTTCTGAACTACTACAATCATGAACACAACGTGACAAACGTTCCTTCGGTGTATTTTGTTCAATATTAACATTTGTCCCACTATTTTTGGGAATGACACATCCTTTTTTGACATGCATGGTTGGCATTAAGGCACCATTTTGTAAACTTTCAACTATAGATTTCTCTTCAATACCATTTCTTTGATTAACGTCAAGTTTGATATAACCATCGTAAATTCTGTGTAACACATCCGTCTCTTTTTGGCACTTTTCTTTGGATATACTATTTTCGTTGTTATACATTTGAACATGGTTGTTCTTCGATACAAAATTACAGTATTCACAGTATCCTTTACTACTATCAGTCAATTTGAAACAGGTGCACTGATTGGCTGATTCATTGTTATTTATTAAATGAGAGCTGCTCTCTGATTGGTCACTGCCATGTGAACTCTGACTGTCACTTACGACATCTGGACAACTACTAAGGGGAAACTCTCTAACTCTGAAGTTCAGTTTAGTTGCGAGATCTAATTGTTCCATTGATAACTCAGCTTTTAGCTGAGAGTTGAAAGACTTACATTGAACATTGTTAACAGATTTCTGACTTAGAAAACTTCCTGATTTAGAATGTTCTTTGGAAAGATCAGAAACTTTATTAGGATCATCATCAAAAATCTCCATCAGTTTTGACTTCACTGCACTGAAGAATGAAATCTCTGACTTTTTCGCCATTTTCTTTCGACCCAAAGGTTTAAAGTCCACGCAAACTTCGGAGAGTTCATCGTGATTCTCATTCACATCTTGAATTACATTAAAACTTTCAACTCCATCTGTACTGCTGCTAAAACTATTAAAATTATTTGACTCCAGTAAATGATCTTTCATGAATGGGTTAAATTTCGGACGACCATTTTTCCAAAATTGTGGAATGGAATTATAGTTATTGTGATCCTTATTTTTCTGTAATTCAATCTTCATCTTACATTTGTTACTATTACAATTCATATCTACACTTGACTTACCAAATGTGCCATCAAAATGGCTGTCACTCATTTCAACTTCATTTGGAATTTCAGCTTCAAAGTCATCGTTCTCCAAGAGACCAACATTCCAGTCTAAAGTGATGCCGACGTCTTCGATGTGACTGTGTATGATGTCCGAGCTATATTCCTCCTTTATTTCACAATTTTCATGATTATCAATTTTATCAAAACGTCTGATATTATTTGCTACATCTAAACTATTCATAAATTCATTATCTCTGTTTTGTTTTTCCAATTCTTCAAGATTTCCGGCAGACATGGCTCTGAGCGATGCTTCGAGTTTTCTGCACTCAGATATCAATTTGTTGGAATTTGACGATGAATGATGAAGTTTCGGCCCCTTTTTATTCCAAACATACTTTGTATCGCCGTCAGTCTTTCTGCTCGCATGTTGCGGACTGCCGTTAAAATCTAGAGAATAGTAACTTGGCTTGAAGTCGCTGAGTTCCTGTAATGCTGTAAGGTCATCAGCACTCATTGAACTCTGACGTTTTAAAAACGTCGGCGACGGAGTATTTGATGTGTTTAAATCAACAGACTGGTCGGTTATCTCGTCTTCACTGACGGAACTTGTACTTGACTGACCAAAGGATTGTATGGAGGAGGCGGAACCTAAAACAGGAAGTTCAGGTGGGTCAGTTAGTTAGGAGTTTAAATTATAGAAGTCTTATACATTTGGGAAATGGTGTATCAGGGTGAATTTAGAGGTAAAATGGCTATGTACATACGTCATGTATGATAAATATATTTTTGATCAGGGAGGCTACTTTCCCATCAATGTACTAGCTCCAAATGGTTAAAAGTTAATAACTTTCATTATCATTTTACAAATCAGGTCCTTACAACTATCATTATTCATAATTCTTACTGTCAACGGAATAAACTAGTAATGACAAGGTAGACAATTCATACTAAACCAGAGTACTCACCAGCACGTAGTTGTCTCCCTTGGTGAGTACCATGCCACGGTATCAAAACATCTTGACTTTCAAACTGAAAATACAGAAATCTGAAGTTTTGGAGCATATTTAATCAGTTACATTTAGGGCTGTCCCGATAGGGCCGTGTACCGGTATGTACCGGTACAGTGCTGAACGATATGCATATCGTATCGGATGGTTGCATATCGGCCGTATCACGTTTTATTTACTTTTACATTAAAAACTCCTAGAATGTTCAACAACTGAACTAGATTTATGAATTTACTCTCATTTAATCGTCGACAATGCTTACTCAACTAATATCTGGGCTTCTACATATTTATAGACATTAGCAGCTATTTGTAGACATTATAGCAGCATGAGGTAAAGCTAGACCACAAATTCGATTCGAATATTCAGATTTTGGCGAGTAGATATTGACTTATAAATTATATTATTATGTTTTTATTACCTTGAGTACTTTTATATTGTATCGTAGATATCGCATATTGTTAGTACCATATCACAATACGTATCGTATTGGCTGAGATCTGTATCGGGACAGCCCTAGTTACATTGAATCCAACTTAACTATTAAATATACTATCAAATTGTAATTTTTAAAGAAATTAATTTATTCTGAAAACAGACATAGACATAGCCAAAACATTTCACAGAACAATTCTGGGTAATCATACTTCTGTGTTATAATCTCAGGAAACAACTGTTTAAAGAAAGCATTCATAAATCAAATCTAATTTTACCTGACCAGAGAGGTCAGAACACATGTCACGATGCAGGCAGAGTCAAACAATTAATATAACATAGCTTATAGTATCAACAATTATACAACCTTTCTATGATTTTGTTCGTAAGCCCAAACATACAACATCAATCTTCCACCAGGTCGTAAGATTCTTGCTAATTCTTTAGTAGCTGCTATCCTTCTTTCAGAGGAACAGAAATGGTGGATAACACCAATAGAGATGACACCATCAAAACTTCCATCTCTAAATGGTATCTGTAGATTATCACCGTAACTCACTTCATGACCTGAAATCAAACAATAAGTTGAACACTACAAATTACAATACAATGATACGGTTAGGGGATGTGAAGGATTTGTACAGTTGAGAAGCCCCCCTGAAAGGAATGTGTGCTTGGTCCACAATGTGGCTAAATCCAACAATTTTATGCCAGGGACTCTATATCATGTAGTCCCTGGTTATGAGAAGAATACCACGCAAACGTAACACAAAGGACAAGCCTTGAATCCACGAGGCCATGAATGCCCTAACTGGGCCACAAATTATCTTATTGGACCACAAAGGACTTTATAGGACCACAAAGAACTTAACTGGACCAAACAGGGCAATATTGGACCACAAAGGACTTTACTTGACCAAAACAAACGGCAATTTTGGACCTCAAAGGACTTAACTGGAAGAAAAAAGGGCATTATTAGACCACAAAGGATTTTACAAAACCAAAACAATGGACACTACTGTACCACAAAGGACTATACTGGACAAAAAAGGGCAATATTGGACCACTTAGGGCTTTATTGGACCACTTAGGGCTTTATTGGACTACTTAGGACTTTATTGGATCACTTAGGACTTTATTGGACCATTTAGGACTTTATTGGACCACTTAGGACTTTATTAGACCACAGAGGGCAATATTGGACCACTTAGGACTTTATTAGACCACAGAGGGCAATATTGGACCACAAAGGACTTTACTGGGCCACAAAGGACTTTATTGTACCACAAAGGACTGAATTGGTCCACAAAGGACTTTATTGTACCACAAAGGACTTTATTGGATCACAAAGAAAAAACATCACTTCAACATAATGAATTCGATTTTTTCAGTTAAAATTATTATATAAGTTCATAAAGAGTTCTTTCTTGTACTAGTATTTCAGACCAGCATCATCGGTAGTCATTTATCTTCATTCTTCCTCAGTTATTGTTCTATTTCTGGAAGAAAGCCAGTCAACAAAAACAACATACAACATACATTCCTATTTTCTGGGTTAAAAAGTACATCTCAAAATTGTCTTGACTAATTATGTATCCATTAATTCATTAGGAAACTAGTTATTCAAATCAGACAATAATTGTATGTCTAAATTGTATCCAGTAGCTCTAAATCTATATAATCATGTATTATTCCCTCTCTGAAAAGTCAAAGTCTGACTGTCTCAAAGTTCTCATTAGTTAGGGAAAAGACAATAACAGATATTTTAGTGCTTGCAGTAATTTAGTCACCGGTAATGATCCCCGAGTTCGGAGTTATTCATAATAAAACATTAATCGCAGTAGTGAACTTCAAACAAATTTAGATCTATGTATCACATGTAATATTATTAATTCTTTTTTGGGGGGAATGTATTATATTAAATTCAGTAATGTCGAAAATAGCATCTTTAATAAATTCTTAACTCAATAACATAACATAACTTTGTTACTGTGTCTAAATAAGATCTAAAACCAGCAAACATGACCTATCATCAGATTTAGAAATATAGACATGTCCGAGAGTTTTCTTTTTCATATAGTTGTAACCTGTAAAAAGTGTCTTCTGTCTGGACATTTCTTTGAAATCATGCTATTTTTTGCAAAATTTTCCAATTTTCTCTTTGCATTTACATTCCCCAAAATGGTTTCAGGCGAGAATCTTTTCCACAAAAGAGGCTTCAACCCGCTATTTCATCCCCATATTAAGGTTTAGTGCGCCTTCCTCTACACATGATAACCACACCCGGATACATTCACCTGACCTACGACATTATGACGTAATGTCATAGACTATGACATGATACCACACAAAATACAATGTTTTGTTAGCATATTATCTGCATGAATTGTTTCTCAGAAGAATTATAAGACTATTGTGTTTTGTTCATGAATATCATTAAATTGAAAAACGATAAATTTCTGCAGATTTATGATGAGCCAAGACAAGGGAGAGAACTCTGGTAAGTAAAGGGTCAAGGGAGAGAACTCCGGTACAGTAATTAATCCTTATATATTCACATTCTCTTCTACACAATACCTGTAGTATTGAAAAGACCGACTGTTGCTTTAATATGTATGAGTATTCAGCATTTTATGAAATGAATATTCTTGTTATAAAGTAGAAGTATTGAAGTCTGGTTTATGATTGCCTGTTGTCAGAAAATGTCATCTGTGCAGCTGTAATTAATGGAGACAAACTTTAAGCCATTTAATCAATAATTTTAGAATGCAACTTCTTTCGAAATGACTGATCCATTTAATGACAAATGACACGTACAGTCAATTTATCAGCGTTGAATCATGCTTAGATTTTAGCATTAAAATAAATATAAAGCACTATACCTCATTGTACATTTACTGAGACAGAATGGTTGATATTATCAGACTATCAGACTCCGTTTGGATACTCTTAAAACTCAGTGTTTTGATTGGTTGATACAAAGCTAAGGTTTAGTATTGCTGTAGAAAGGGTGATAGTGGGCTTACCTCCCCTAGTAATTCCAGCTTGAATAGTAAACAAAATGGGCTATATTTTTCCCTCTTCCTCCCCCCCCTGTTTTCAGCTAAAATCTCAAATTCAGCCCCCCCCCCCCATCTGCTATTGCTTTCTACCAGCTTGATCAAAACTAATTAATGGCAATGCTGCTTTATGAGACTGGTTCCCTTAATTTACTGTCTATGGCTGGTTCCCTAAATTTGCTGTCTGATACTGGTTCTGTAAATTTGCTGTCTGAGACTAGTTCTCTAAATTTGCTGTCTGAGACTGGTTTGCGAATTTGTTTTCCGAACTTAGGCTAAGGTTACTAAAATTTTTATTGGAAGTAGGTTTCTGATGAATGATTTTAAAGAAGACTTTATTTTACCTTTTGTTTTAGCATTGTCTACCAAGGCAGTACAGACATCTACACCTACTTTATAACAGGACTTGTTTATACTGAGATATCGACCATTACCACATCCTGAAATACATGCACATAATCTTCATGTTCTACTGTCTATAAAATATATTTATAATAACAAAAAACAGTTCTCATTTAAGGCAATTTTTTTTCCAGAATTAACTTGGTGCTACTGACAGAACATGGAATTAATCAATACAGAATGAACATGTTTTCAGAGTCACATAAGTGATGTTCACAGGCAATCTAGGTAAAGGTTAATGAGAACGAAAAGAATGGTCTTAAACTAAGAAAATAAGTACATGTAATTTATAAAATCACATTTGTACCAAATAAGCACTGGCAAACTATGAACAAAATTTATAAATAGATAATGGACTGAACAAATACATTAATAGCTACATGAGGAATTATGGACTACTTGTCATATATGTAACACCCAAATATAGAAATGTTGCCAAATACATTTGTAATTGGATCTAGGTCACATAATTCACACATTATACCCAAATATGGCAACATTCTTGAACATCATGATCAATTTCTATAACAGTTTTAATATTTCCAAGCATGGTTGCCGTAGCAACTTACCAATATCCGCAATAAGACTTCCAGGAGCAAAGTTCTTCAAAAATCTTTTCACATTAGGCCATGCTTTGTGTCTGATGTCATTCATACTAGTAGCGATTTCATCGTACACGTGTCGCACGTGCTGCTGCTCAAACTGTGTTCCATGTTTGGTGATCTGAGACGTGACAGCAATGTTAGCCATTACTTGTTATCATACACACTTTCTGAAATGATACAATGTCATCCTTTTAAAGCAAAAAATCCAAATTCAAGGGCAGATAACTCAAAAACGAGATCAGTGACCCCCCCAATTTTTATTCGCTTAAAATGTTTCTGTTATCATATGCTATGATCATGCAAAGTTTAAAAAAAATTCATTGATCAGTTTTAATTTTTCCTATATGTCTATGTGAAAAATGTAGCGAACTACCGAAAACGTTTTTAATTCATATTCAACACATTTGATCCTAGTTTAAATCAGCTCTCACAGTAGTTGTATTGAAATTATCATTCAACCAAACAAACTTGGATTAGAATTTACAAAAACAACAACAATTTATTGCCAAGAAAACTAAAGTTGACAAAAATTGGCTGAAGACAAACACAAGTAGAAGCCTAGATTAAAATAAACCCAACCAATGGTTTTGCTAAACAAACTTGCCAGTCCAAATTACTGTGGAATCATTAATTTTCGTTGGGGATTTAATTTCGTGGGTTTTGTGGGTCGGCTCATCAACGAAATCAAATCCCACAAATTTCAATGCAGAGATAAAGCATTTTATTCAAAAATCAAAATCCATGAATTTATGTCCTCACGAAATAGCCAATTTAGTAAAAACCACGAAATTTGAGCCCAACGAAAATAAATGAAAATACAGTAAATGTCTTTAACAAAGAAAGTTCATAGAAAGTATACACAAAAGCCTTATTGAACAAAGCTCACATTATTTCATTACATAACACAGCACACAGTAAACAATAATTCAACATCAGAGAAGAAGAGAGGAAATACAAAGTAACAACAATATCATTAAACAAACAAGCCATACAAAATTGGACTTTGACTCCACAAAATCTATAAGTCTATAATTTGAACATTTTTCCTTACTGATATGGCCATTACTGAAGCAATCAAATCTGCTGAAAGTTAGACACCTTCCAGCATTACATTTAGGATTTTGTAATTGGCTAAACTAGAAATTCAATGCAGTTCAAATTACTTGTATGGTACCATGTTAATGACCATTTTCAGGAAACATAGATACAGAATTATATACATTTGTACAGTCAAACATGTAGAATAATATCAACAATGTCATCACAGGACTATCTACATGTCAGTAGAAGTCAAATGTCAAATGAAGTACAATCAAACCTGTGTTAGCAGCCATCTCCGAATAAAGGCCACCCAGTGAATAAAGGCCACCCAGTGAATAAAGGCCACCCTGTGAATAAAGGCCATCCTGTGAATAAAGGCCACCCTGTGAATAAAGGCCACCATATGAATAAAGGCCACCCTGTGAATAAAGGCCACCCTGTGAATAAAGGCCACCCTGTGAATAAAGGCCACCCTGTAAATAAAGGCCACCATGTGAAAGAAGGCCACCATATGAATAAAGGCCACCCTGTGAATAAAGGCCACCATATGAATAAAGACCACCCTGTAAATAAAGGCCACCCTGTGAATAAAGGCCACCATGTGAATAAAGGCCAGATTTTTAAAAACTGTCATTGATTATCTAAAACAAAATGACCTACAAATGAAGGCCACTTGTCAATAAATGCCACATTATGTATTTCCCATGGGTGGCCTTTGTTTACAGGTTTGACTGTACTGACTGTACTGACTATACTGACTGTACTGCCTATACTGACTATACTGACTGTACTGACTATACTGACTGTACTGACTGTACTGACTGTACTGACTATACTGACTGTACTGACTATACTGACTGTACTGACTGTACTGACTGTACTGACTATACTGACTGTACTGACTATACTGACTGTACTGACTGTACTGACTGTACTGACTATACTGACTGTACTGACTATATCCTTTGTGATGATTATTTCACATTCTAGAAACTGTTCTTCCTACATAAGAAATAGGGTGAGAAGTAATTAGCTTACAATCACATTAAACAACCAATTCTAGAACTGTCAATACAGCGCCAAAACATTTAAATCTATTAGCAAAAACTATAGAAGAAAATTGTAGTCTTGTAAGACTTCACAAATTTTCTGAGGTTGACATAGAAAGTTGGTTTTAACATGGTCTATGTGGTCTATACTTAAAACGAATAAATGCATAAAATGAAAAGTTAGTAATATGAAATTGTATATCATTATAGATAATGTGATATGAAATGAGTTGCTCTTCAAACAAGTAAACGATAGCATTTCTTACAGTAAGTAATTAATGGGCGCTCAGAAGACGTAAAAAATTTAGGGTCAATAATGACCATCGTCTTGTATTAATTTGTTGATTATACAAAACTTCATATTGATGTAAAAGTAAATTTGACCTGTGGTACAAGTTCTCGAGAGTCTGAACAGTAGTTATTTTATTAACAAAACATTTCTTCCAGTGACTGTAACAATATGAAATGTTATAAGAACTTCTATGTGATTTTTTTCATTTACTGCACTTACAAACAAAAACTGAGACCGGTAATGATTGACCAAAATTATGCTTAAAATCTGTGACGGTTTAACACCCCTTTTCAAGAGTTGAGTCATATGAGGCGGACAGTTCACCTAGCCATCGTTCTGGGAAGAACCAGTACTAGACTCCCATCCTCCGCAAGCAACTGCCTACTTTCTCACATAGAGACATGGTAGCGCAGCTCGAACCCACAACCCTCTATCAATGAGAGGTTACAGTGATTTGAAGTCAGCGACCTTAACCACTCAACCACAGAGGTGGGTCTAAACCTGTGATGGAGACTAGGATCATGAATGTAAAATCAAGAACAAATCAAATCTTAGCTTCATCTAAGAAAACCACATCAGAGAGATCTGAATAAATGCGATTACCGGGTATATCTTTTTCTCTTCCATTAAAGAGTGATATGTAACTTACTAAAACAATTAATGGTCACATGATGTTGTACAGAGGATGTTTTAGACTTGGATAATGTAAGATCAATTTTGCAGTATTGACATATTGACCACAGAAATAATTCCAATCTTAAAATTGCTATGTCTAGCAGAACATGACTTAAGGCTGTGACTACGGGTCGGAATTAAATTGTTTTCCTGCTGTGCTTCAGGGACTAACAGTGTGTAGGAAAAAGGTAATAATATCAGAATTGCTTTATCAGGCATGTGATTGCTCCAAAAGCAAAAAGGCTGAAATAACCTACCCCGAACCCCTAACGTTTGCAAAAACATCATTTTTGAGTAGGTCAGACTGAATCTGGACCCTTTTATTTAAACAAAAAATTAAGACAATAAAGGGAAATCACAAAGCATACTAAATTTGCAAAGGTTTGAGATCACACCAAGCATTTTCTGAGGCTAGTCTTAGTTTATCAAAACATGAATTATATGGAAGTGCTGTACCCAATTATTTATTGATTGATCTTCCAAAGCAAAAAAACAAAACAACTACAAAAATCCACATCAATGAATCTAACATATCTTTTCCTGACAGATTTCTGATAATTTGTCATATTTTCTGTACAAATAATCAATATATAACACCATCGCCATGGTTACATTAAACACAACAAAACAAAAGTGTTAATTAAAGAAACTAACAAACCAATTTGTACAAGTCACGAAATAACAAACAAAGCTTGATAGTGTAAGTTACGTAATTTGACATGAAAATATTTTTTAAGGTTTAAACGAGCACATTTGAGATTACAGAAGAAATTCGGGGATAATTTCAGTAATTATGAGTTAAAAGGACAAACTCCTACATGCTGTCAGTTCCAATCATATTATTTCCATATTTAGATGTTATCAATTAGACCATAATGGACCATCCTCATCTACTTAACACCCCCTCCAGAAAACAAAAGAATCATTAACCGCAGTATTACACTTTTGTAGCAGTGTCGAATATTGTATTGTTAAATTGGCTGGGATATTCACCAGCCCAATTAGATCAGTTAGTAAAGTATCTGACTTGCAAGCAGGAGGTCAGAGGTTCGAGCCCCACATCGGGTACACTACTTTTCTCCTATTACATTTTGATGATGCAACAAATTATATCCAAGGTGACCAAAAATTAACATGTTAACACATTAAAAATCTGTAAACTATAGCAACCTGGGGTGTTTAACAGGGTATATATGGTATAATTTTACCAGTGTGTCCCTTAAGGCAAGTAATCAGCATCTATAAACTACAAGGTTCAAAAACTAATTTAATCAAACTAAATGAGGATGGAATCTCACAGTGAGTGCCCCCTAACTATATAAAATTTAACTTAGATATTGACAAATATGTTTCCCTGCAGCTAAGATCATAACTCTATGAGTTTGCTTTCCAAAAAATCAAAGCATGGAAACTGAACTTATATGGAAGTGCATTGCAACATGGAATGAGAACTAGTTTGACAATTGCATAAACATAGTACAGTACTTTGATCTGTATCAAAATTCATGCTCGCTTATGTTTCCAATTATAGGGACAGTAAGTTGGCAAAACTTTTTTTTCAATTTTGAGATAAACTTGATATGAAATGAAACTAGAGCTGTTACAGAGGTGACAAATACCCCCGCCGCTTTGACACTAATACTGCAATAGAACACTATACGGCTAAGTTCAGGGGGACATAACTCTGCAATGAGTGAATCGCTGGGCATGAAAATTGTGTCTTGCACATCTACACTTCATGGTGATAACATATTCCACGTTTCATTGCAATAGCTTAAAAAATGTGGAAGTAGTTCGCTTCACAAACTTTATGTTTTCCAATATACCCCCTCTCAAACTTTGTTTGCAGAGGGGTATAATAATGGCGGGAAAGAAATAGGGTCTGTCAGCTTACTGGAAACCAAGAACTCTTTTTTTTACGCCAAAAAGCTAATCCAATACTTTTTTCAATTATTTGTTTTCAAATTGATCCTGTGGTAACACAGTAAGAATTTAGTGTGATTGAAATAACAAAAGTCATTAAAAAAAATAACATGTTGTATTTACTCTGCAGAGTCAAACACATTGTATAAGACTTAGTGTAGGCGTGGAAATTGAATCATGCAGTATTTACACAACAAACAATTCAAACAGACAGAACTCACAGACTGATACTTGACAGAAGCAATAATCAAAGTACTGAAAGTACTGTCGGACTTGATTTTTACCATACGAGACAAAAGAGAGAAATGTGTACCCACATCGTTCGAGCCCATACAAATATTTTAACATTTAAAATTACGGACCGATTTTTCATTCATATTGTAATGCAGGTCATATGCATATAGGTAAATGACATAAGCTAGGGCTTTACTATAGTCCCTTTGCTAAAATTTTAAAATGAAAAAGCCTGATATTGGAAAGTTTAATGATTAGCACAATAATTGAGGACAATTTAATTGCATTAAAAACTCTTTATTGTACAAAACTAGTAAACAACACTTCACTAACAGTTAATACAAACATTGATTCTTCTGGTTTTAACACAACAGAACATCGTCGCATTGAACACATTCAGGGTCACTCAAATCAAAAAGGTCCTGACACAGTAGAGTAAGACCTATATGACCTATAGTTAACCCGATGTTGCATGAAATTCAGACGTGATTATGTAGTTCTAAATAATCTGGCGTAAAAGGAACTCTTAAACAGTAAATTTTAAAAGCATGTATCCAGTAATTTACGTTCGTATTTAGCGACTCGAATTATTATTCTTAAGCCGCAGTTTTAACATTCAACCTTCGATAAATCAAACTCCCCACATCGGTTACGCTTTGCTACTAGCCACTGCGGGGAGTGAGTCTATAAATAGCGATTCCGTCATCAAAATAACACTAGTTGGTGTGAATACCACGAAATACGATTAAATGAGAATTCGCTTTGTAATATTAAGAAATGTTAGAAAGGCACAAAACACACACATCGATGGTAGATTGTTGCAAATGCATGAATACGTCCGTGGAGATTTTTCTGAACTATCGAACGAAGACCGAAAGTAGAACTACTTTTACGGCAAGATATTTTATTGGACAGTGAATACGCGGTTTTAATTCTACGCATTTGAAAATCTCATGTATCTACCGACAAGCACTTATTTAGATACATGACTCTTTCCATGTAGTTACAATAGAATGATTTGAAATGTATTTAGATCTGACACACTTGATTGGGGAAAGATTCCAGATACTTCTATATAAACATACCATTTAGTTGCGCACTATTTCCTTTATATGGCATTCTTTTAACCAAGCTGTTATGGAGTCCAGCGCCAAACATAAGTCAATGATTACAAAGGACTTGATTTTGATAAAAATCAAGTCCAAAAACTATTCACCGAGACTTCAAATCATTGAATGAAATATCAACAAAAATCACCTCTAAACTCAGTGGTTTTCTATAATTATTTCCTATGATATTAATTGCTCCATGGGAAAATCATGAATGATTAAAATAAACAGAACTAAAAAAAGAACAATCCATAAGAGATTTCTGGAAATCGTAACAAAGGAACAATATATCATATATAATCGAATGTGTCAATAAACAATCATAAATTCAGTTGTGCATAATTTATAACTGAGGTTTTATAACTTCAATGCTGCTGAGTTAGCACTTTTGGTTTGTGATAATTCATGACTTAGGGGTTATGGACTGGACTGCTAATGTAACATTTTGGTCTCTTTTGCTTCGGTCAGGGAAACCACAGTTAGTAGTCACGGACCAGTGACAGTAAATTGTAATAAATTCTATATAAAACAACATAATGTAACTAAAATTACCTTAAATGTTAAACATTTGTCATTGAAATGACTTCATAAAAACTTATATATATATCAGTTAAAGAGAGTCAAATTCTGAGACATTATTTTTATCTAAGGTAACACAGATTTAAATTTTGGTGTTTTAAATAGAATTGATTACAATTGTTCCATCGCAGGTCCCTTACTACTGCCTGTACTACCATAAATTGACTCAGGGACTGGTGTCAATTTAACAAAAGTTGTGGCAGAATTGTTAAACTAGTTCCCATTCCATGTTTCGGTGCAAATCTATTAAGTTCAGTTTCAACGAGTACTTTCAGTACTTTGATGACATCCTGACTTATACACAGTTTCTGGAACATAAATCTAAACATAAGGTGACTTTTTCAAACAAAATAATATGCTGCTATACTGAATAAAGAAAATGCACAAATTAGAAAATAGTGTTTAATTTTCCCCCAGAATAAGACTACTGTGCTTGTATATTAGTTCTTAAAATACATTACAGATAAATTAATCAATATAATAAGGTCTTAATTGAGTTTTAATTGATTTATAGGCTTGTAAATTAAATTAGTTTCCCTGTGAAAATACATCACATAAACTTTGTTCCAGTAATCACAGAAACTTGTACGGGCACATACCTAACTATATACGCAGAATTAAACAGCAGGACATTCCATCTCCTAGTTGACTTAACAACAATTTTACAAGAAATAGTTAAAATCATGTACTGTCAAAAATATGAGAAAATAAAAATTAAAATCATCACAACTTTTTTTATATGCTGGAGAAATTTAGAGATACAGTGATTTATCTAAGTAATCAAGTTTAGTAAGAAGGTCTAGAATTACATGATGTCACCAGGTTTTATTTATACTTGGGAACACTTACATAACTTGGAATCAGAACCAATTAGCTGAAGCAGTTTATAACATAATAATTTATTATGATATTCAATATCATTTTCCACATACTAATAGTTTTACACCCAATTCATGGCATCATGAAATCAGGCTGGTGGAAAAAAAAATTATTAGTTCATCTTAACTACAATACTTATCTTCTTAAAGCTTCATATGAAATTTATTTTAAAACTAATTAAAAAAAATTGATAATACAAAACTATAAGATTACAATAATTGTACAAAACATTTTCAGAATGTTTTTTTTTATATATTTTATCTACATTTTTTGTAATTCATTGATCTAAGACAAATATTAATTATAAATGAGCCATTTTTATTAACGGATCATACTAGTCAAGCGGAATAAACAAATATAACAAAAGCCATTAATATTAAAATTACATTAACAGGTACATATTTATACCAATATTTATATCAAATGATTATAACACACTAATGACTTAAGCAAATAAAGTTCGCATTTGTAATTATTCACACACTGAAACTTTTTACAAAAATATTTTTTACTATTTGGACCTTTCATTTACCCCAAAGACTAGTATCTATGTCCAAATAAACATAAATGATACAAAAGAACACATTTTACAGAACAAAGAGACAATGAAGATGATCATATAATAAAACATCTGATACAAAATAATATTATCTCATGAAAAATAAAAACGAAAAAATCTGATCCTATGTTTTCTTATAAATCAGCCATTACAAAACAAATGCCCAAAATATACAAATTACTTTGGATTCTATACATAAATGTCTAGAACTGCTTTAATAAAACTACACAAATAAGAATGACTAGCAAACAGCAGAGTCAATATTTCAATATCGCTTAACTTGCATTTATTACATTGCCATGTGCTATGTAGTTGAAAACCTGAATTAATCTGAAGCAGTTATAATAAATTCATAAACTTCTCCAAGTAAATGATTATATCGCACTATAAGAATCACATTAAATGTCAACACAACATTTTACAAAGATTAAACTAATCTTGAATTAGAATTTCTCATAAATTTCTAAAAATAAAAACTTAAATCTAGTAGATAATATTACCTTATATAGTCAGTTAGACTTAACATGAATGTATATAAGTTTAAACACACTACCTTGATCACAGGAAACTATATCCCTCGTCAACGTCCTATCATACCATGCTAACACTCGTCATACATAGTTCTCCTATAGATAGAGTTCCCTCACCTTCAACAGATGTTGTATTACAGACAAGTCACCATTTCCTCAATACAACCAAAACCTGAGAAAAATGGTTCAGAAAATCAATATGAATCAATTTCTACAAGCATACGACTTCCCTGTAGTAACAAAACAGCTTTATACATGTAGCTGACCTTATTTTATCTACAAACAGCATAATAATAATTTCCTTTCCTTACATAAAGTCATGTGTCAAATTCTCTCCATCAGAGATTTGCCATTCACTCTAAACGAATCAATTAAGCTAGAAACCTGGTAGAAGCAAGAAGACATATTAATCCTTATTTTGTATAAAATATCAGGAAACATCGGAAACAAGATTTTATCATTAACGAAACAAATGTGTGTTACTCAACGTCTTATCTCATAAAAAGGCAAGAAAGACATAATCAAAGTACTTAAAGTACTCATGGAAACTGAACTTATATAGACTCGCACAGTGCGGGTATTTAACCATTGCATGGTGGATGTAGAAAAACATTGAAATTCAAGCATGCCAAACAAGAAATGACTATAGAAAGCTGCATTATCATTCAGTTTCTAAAAACAAGGATTTTTTCCTTTTATCAATGTTTTTCCTTCTACATGTTTTTACTTTTTGCATTAATTTTGTTAAGCATTTTTAACAAGAACAACTCAAATGTCAAAAGGGACTAATTATTACCTTCCCACATACAGAAATGTTAGAAAAGAACTACATGTAAGCCTAGCCTTATGCTATAATAGTACAATGCATGTATGTTACAGCCTATGATTATATTCAGGCTCTCAAGTCACGCTGTAAGATCTTATACCTAGCTTTTATATTGTTCTAGCACTTAATGCAAAAATAATCACTACATGATGATAGAAGTTTAATAATGCAAATGCAAAACAAAAACTTCAATAGAATGTTTTATTGTAATACATTATATGACAAGTACAGGAATCAGAGAAAAGGGTTTGTGAAATATCCAGCATTCAAAGTAAATAAACAAGTAATCTGATTGGTCAGACAATTTAAACCAATCAGAATGCAGATAACAAAAGCAATTAAAGAAATAATAAATATGCATCCCATGTTTTATCAGTTGATAAAACATGGGTAAGAGCTCAGCTCTACAAGAATTAAGTCACATTTGCAGCGAAACAACTGTCTACATTCTAAGTAGTGATAAATATGGGTAATTACTAATTACATGTATTTCTATTGTAAACATAGAAAATATTTAATGCAAAACATTCGGCATGAGATTTGATTGGTCATATGACCGTGTAACAAGAAGCTAAACCAATCAGAACAGACGTCTCAGTGGGGAAAGTCAGAATAAAACAGTGAAGTTGATGTGTTTGTGAAAGGACAAACACAATGATAGGTCAAGTCACTAAAAGTAAAACATGCAAATTGCAATATCATGAGGTTTGGGGTTTTATAGGCAATTTAGATTGTACATGTACATTGTACATGAGAGTATATAGGGGCAATTTAAATGGTACATGAGAGTGTTTAGGGACAATTTAGATGGCACATGAGAGTGTTTAGGGGTAATTTATATGTGATATAAGAGTGTATAGGGGGCCTGAGAGTGTTTAGGGGTAATTAAGATAGTACATGAGAGTGTAAAGGGACAATTTAGATGGTACCTGAGAGTGTTTAGTAGAACTGGAAGTTGGGGTATACATGGAACTGGACTGCGACTTTGCTGAAGATAGACATAATACCCAATTAAATCTGAATTTCTGTCATGTCAACAAATCCACCTTCAGACAACTGTATAAGTCACAGCAGCCATACAATGTATTACAGTGAAAATAACAGAGAAGATTAGTTCCTGAGAGAGTTATAAGATAAATTTAACATCCAAACATGGCAAACAAATGAGTAGTTAAGATCATCAATGGTCCAGTGGCTGAGATACTAAATATCTGTTAACACTGAAGATTCTTCATCAAACTGTCTCATATATCAGACATGAAAACATCAAGACAAGAAAACCAGAACAGAATCAAATGGGTTGTAATGATATAAACAATAAATGCTCCAGTAGTTTAGTGTCCCTAGAGAAGAGACATTATCACAAAATGTCCAGGAAATGAAAGTTACGAGTTTACCTAATACAACTACAAGATTCATAACACAGTCCAAGTGGGTGTTTTAAACTTACAGCTGAGAGATGCGGAGTCATAATGATGAATACAAACTTTTATAATTTTTCTAAAAAATGATTATTCTTGTAACACAAAATGTAGATATAATATCATCCTGCATACACAGAACTAAATAACATCTATCATAATAATAAAACTTGGACTATTACTGCACAGAAAGAACAACATTATCTCTGATAAATTCACATTAATATCACTTATAGAAAACAATTTTAAAGTGTGAAATTGGACTTTTTCTTTTATAGGAAATTTGTTACCATGGAAATACAGAGAAACATAAAAGTTGTGTAAAACGTTGATGATTTCATTGATGACCCTGAGGACAAGATAAAATAAGTTTCTCTATTTCTAGAACAGATTACAAATAATAAATCTGTACAGACATTATTTCAACAAGACTGGATTTGATGTAATAATATAGTAGTCAAACCGAGAGAATTTTGTCCATTCATTTCAGCATTACATACAAGATGTTTTACCTACATCGACTATGCAATTGTTAAACTAGTTCCAATTCCATGTTGCTGTGCAATCAATGTAAGTTCAGTTTCCATGAGTACTTTCAGTACTTTGATTATTCTGGCATTTTAACAATGCAGGTTTTTTTTTGACTTTTCAAGCATCTACAGTGGAAGAACACCTAGGTAGAAGCACTGACCTTTCTCAAGCCAGTTGAAGAGCTTCTTCATACTAAATTTTATCTAGTCCTTGAAAGGATTCGCGCTCACAACAGTACGGGGCTAGTGATTACTAGATACCAATAACATGCACCTCAACAACGGGTCTAAATCCTCACTGATACCTTGACAGAAAACTGAATAAATCACTAGCAATAAAATCCTATAGAAAATGTTGTATGGTTTCTTTTATGAATCAATGTAAAACAAATGTTTAACATCCCCCCCCCCTCCAGCAATAAGGAACCGAATGTGAAGGTCACACACCAAACAGGGTCTCCACTAAGTGGCCAATTGTGTATAAATAAAGAGCATCATAGTGGACTAAAAAAAACCTTAATTGGACACTTACAAGAATAAAATTCACATAAAGTAAAGTAAGAATAAAAGTCACAAAACAATAAAGCACAAAATTATAGATGAAAACAAGAATTAAATTTCAGGATCAGGTTACCATAGCAACCAATAGAGAAATGTAAGAATAGATTCATTAATATACATGTATTGTATATGTAATTACAGCATTGATCAGAAGAAATCAAACCACACTCCTACAATAACATATGTGTTATATAAATAAAATATGAGCTTGGTTTATCTCAATTATTTATCTATGTAATTATTATTTAATTACAAACATCATTACACCAATAATGGCAATATAATTATGTTTACCAAAATGTGCCAATAAACGCCCACAGGATATTAGATTTTACCTTTTTTACTTAATTTGTTGAATGATAAATAAAATGTTTCAGAATAAACTATGACATTTTCTCGAGAATTACAACCAAAGATTCCAGAAAAATGGCTGCTATACTGTAATATTAATGTGTCCATTTCGAATTTCTTCTAAAATGGATGGCACCACATTTAGGTCTTAACCATCATCAGTCAATCCGCTTAATCAATAAACTGATTCAGTCACCACAATTATCATTCTACCGGTAGTACCTCAGTACAAGTTTTTATACATATCATCCATTCTATATCCTACCTTATACTAGTATATTATCCATTGTAACTTACAATTCACTTGTAAACCATAAAACATCATAAAACGGATGTGTTTCTCCTCAGACTTTATTTCCAATCATCCTATGTTTGGCTCCTAAACAATGTAACAGAGACTGGTTATACACAGTAAATTCCAATCTGAATTTGATTTATTGGATGTATATAAGACCTGATTTTTGAGACCAGTCTATGAATGCATCTCTATGATTGGTTAATTTAAAAACTGAGCTAAGAACCCACCAATCAGAAGTTTTAGATTTATGACTGGTCCTCAGTTTTCATCATTTGCAACCAGGATATTGCTTTACCAGTAGCATAATGACACATTGCATGTGGTGTCATTAAATTTATGTTTATAAATGTAACTCAGACACATTCATCATTTTGAATCCAGAAACTACACTTATATAGTTATATTGAAATAGCTCTCATAATTTCCTTATAAAAAGCAATTTTGTTTCAAATGCCACAGAAATATGCTAAAGGTTACCAACAGTGCATTAATGTGACTGATCAACTTCGGCAGCTCATACAAATATTTTAAAATGTTTTTTTCATATGAATTTCTAATAAAGAATAAGTTTTCAAATACTACCAAGTATGAATAGATGGAAAACAGTTGATCTATAAACATTTAAGTCCCTACTCTAGAAATGCACAACAACTGGTTCAATACAAAAATAAATATAGGTGGTTATCAAAATGCATGAAAATACACAATAAACACAGCTGATACCATCCTTAAGACAGTTCAATTCAATCATTCAATGCTTACTTAGACTTTATTTTGAAGAGTAAAAATCAATGCTCAGGAAAGACTCTTCAATGAGAAGGTAGAAAGCTAAAAACAAACAGAATATGGCACTGGTAATTGGTTAGAGCTCCTGATATTAAGAAACAAAATCAGAGTTGTTGAGATGACTGATACTTCCTAGTAGTTCCTACACTCAACAAGATCAAAACTTACACAAATTGTGACACCAGAAAATGAAGATCACACAAAGTTGGTGCTAGCCATGGCATGTATAAGGTTTTATTGTACACCATGAATTTCATTGTTTATATCTGTTTAGTGCTATATTTAACAATACTGTAGCTTCATACTGAAGTAATCAGTGCTAAATCACCTAACAAGTGTTGGAACCTATCAGTCCACCAGTACATACCTCTCCTTTAACAAGAAGTTGACACCTATCTAAGAATGCATATAAATCAGACATGAGAGACAAACCTGGTTGCCATGGATTTATCTTCCATTGAGATGTCACAGACAAAATGTTAACCTGGCTCAGGTCTTAAACCTGTGACCATACAAAGAACAATTTCCTCACTGAATATCTACCGCCTACAGGTATATACAAATGTACTTACTAGAGACCGGCATCAGGTTATATCATGCATCTATCTGTAACATCTTTACAGAAACTTCTCCATGAGAAGTCTAGCATATTTCTTCAATCAAGAGGTTTTCAACATTAATCACATACTGTAACTCTAACAAATTCAGGAAGACAAAATAATCCTGATTGAGATGGTGTAATAATATTAACACTATTTATTATTCACATCACCCTGGATATAATCTATTTGTTCACAGAACTGTTCTTAGAGTGGAGATCAATGTAACAAGATTATGTCATGATACCTGACACAGCTGGCTTATATATGTCATCAGATGGGGAAACAAATTGACACAGAGACAAATTAAAGTGTAGTTGAGAGACCGGAGAATAAACAATATCCTGAAATATAACAAGTAATAAATAGAATATAGAGCTACAGAGCCCAGGATATAACAAGTAATAAATAGAATATAGAGCTACAGAGCCCAGGATGTAATAAATAGAATATAGAGCTACAGAGCCCAGGATATAACAAGTAATAAATAGAATATAGAGCTACAGAGCCCAGGATATAACAAGTAATAAATAGAATATAAAGCTACAGAGACCAGGATATAACAAGTAATAAATAGAATATAGAGCTACAGAGCCCAGGATATAACAAGTAATAAATAGAATATAGAGCTACAGAGCCCAGGATATAACAAGTAATAAATAGAATATAGAGCTACAGAGCCCAGGATATAACAAGTAATAAATAGAATATACAGCTACAGAGCCCAGGATATAACAAGTTATAAATAGAATATAGAGCTACAGAGCCCAGGATATAACAAGTTATCAATAGAATATAGAGCTACAGAGCCCAGGATATAACAATTTATAAATAGAATATAGAGCTACAGAGCCCAGGATATAACAAGTTATCAATAGAATATAGAGCTACAGAGCCCAGGATATAACAAGTTATCAATAGAATATAGAGCTACAGAGCCCAGGATATAACAAGTTATAAATAGAATATATAGCTACAGAGCCCAGGATATAACAAGTTATAAATAGAATATAGAGCTACAGAGTCTAGCTGTATAATTCTGAAAGGAAATCCTTACAATTTAATAAAAAATAAACCTTTCAGCACAGTCAACTTTTGTTCAGAGGTTTTTATTGTCCATAATTTATTTCGATAAAATTTGCCAAAGAGTGGCTGTTACCTTTTTGTTCCGTTGGCTTAATATATTTCAGTTATTTACTGAGGTAGCAGTTATTCACAGTTACAAATTATAAAACAGCCCCCACCTCCTAAATTATATACATGTATGTAAATTAATAAAAACAGGTGCATTATGAAACAGTCATATTTTTTAATTAGCAGTATTCTTACTTGTTGTTTTAGTGTCCTTCAAAAGCATCATATTTCACATCAAATATATACATATAGTATAGACACATTAGAAATACATCCATTTATGACTGAGATAATAGTTATACATATGACACATACACGTATATAATGTATATACATTATATGATACATACACATATATAATGTATATAAATTATATGGTACATAAAACATTCAGATTTCTAAAACTGATACTATTTCATGGTTCATCAACAGTTTATACAAACACCTATATAAAGCACTGTTAACTTACTAGTATTTTTAAACTATAACCTACTAGAATATATACTATTTTTGATGTTTTTAATTTTGTTTTATGGCACATCGACAACTGGCTATAATTATGGAATGAAATTAATCAAGCAGTTCATTTTCAGTTCAAACATTTGGTAAATTGTATATCATAAAAATAATTTCAACAACATTACACCATATACAAAATGCCTTAAGGGTTGTAGCACATGTTTGACAAAGTAACGCTAATGTATGCATTCAGGATATAACCAATTGGATTTGTTAACATTAAACTGTGACATATACTATGATCGTAATACAAAATATCCTTTTTCTGCTACAGGAAAAACATTCAATTTTCATCCTACGTGGACGCTAAAATCTTGAGGTTGAATTTAAGTTAACTACTTCCCCAGTAACAATTTTCAAGTTTCATCGAATTTCGATGAATAAATATAATTGCCAGTTGGATTTCTCATGTTACAAACAAACAATGAATTAGATTTAATTGAAAAAAGAAGAGAATTAGACTCACAAATCAAACTATCATTGTCATAAAATAACAGAACAATATGGAGAAGATTTAACATTAATCTTTCACATACAGTACAACCTCTCCAGAGCGACCCTCTGCAGAGCAACAACCTCTCTGTAACAACACCTTCAAAATTACCCTCAGCTGATATTTACAATAAATTTTACCTCTGTAAAGCAACAACCTCTCTGTAACAACACCTTCAAAATTTCCCTCAGCTGATATTTACAATAAATTTTACCTCTGTAAAGCAACAACCTCTCTGTAACAACACCTTCAAAATTTCCCTCAGCTGATATTTACAATAAATTTTACCTCTGTAAAGCAACAACCTCTCTGTAACAACACCTTCAAAATTACCCTCAGCTGATATTTACAATAAATTTAACCTCTGTAGAGCAACAAACTCTCTGTAACAACACCTTCAAAATTACCCTCAGCTGATATTTACAATAAATTTAACCTCTGTAGAGCAACAAACTCTCTGTAACAACACCTTCAAAATTACCCTCAGCTGATATTTACAATAAATTTAACCTCTGTAGAGCAACAAACTCTCTGTAACAACACCTTCAAAATTACCCTCAGCTGATATTTACAATAAATTTAACCTCTGTAGAGCAACAAACTCTCTGTAACAACACCTTCAAAATTACCCTCAGCTGATATTTACAATAAATTTAACCTCTGTAGAGCAACTACCTCTCTGTAACAACACCTTCAAAATTACCCTCAGCTGATATTTACAATAAATTTAACCTCTGTAGAGCAACTACCTCTCTGTAACAACACCTTCAAAATTTCCCTCAGCTGATATTTACAATAAATTTAACCTCTGTAGAGCAGCTACCTCTCTGTAACAACACCTTCAAAATTTCCCTCAGCTGATATTTACAATAAATTTAACCTCTGTAGAGCAACTACCTCTCTGTAACAACACCTTCAAAATTTCCCTCAGCTGATATTTACAATAAATTTAACCTCTGTAGAGCAGCTACCTCTCTGTAACAACACCTTCAAAATTTCCCTCAGCTGATATTTACAATAAATTTAACCTCTGTAGAGCAACTACCTCCAAACAATGGCCAACATGTGTAGCTACCACAGGGTGTTGCTCTACAGAGGTTGTACAATATCAGCATTTCCAAGAATGTTCCAGTTCTTATATCAAAATAATAAAGTCTAGCATTGAAAAGCAAACACCATCTTTTTGAACACTGAATTCTGGCAAATCTAGCTATTACTGGCCAGAAAATGCAAGTATACCAGTAAAATGAGAATTAAATTCATTACAGATCCCAATTATATATCTATTAAATAAAGTAACATCTGTTATTGAGAATAGATAGATATGCCATCACTGTTTATCATTAGAAAAAGGGGCCATAACAGAAAAAGGGGCCACAACTGTCTTAATGGACCTCAAACTTGGTAAAATTAAAGTAAATACATGGTATCCTGAAACAATTCTATTCTACCTACAATTCATTGCTAATTTCTCAACAGATTTTGTATTCAGAGTAGCCTAATATGTAAAATGTGTTGAACATTAGCAGACGTCTCTTACAACCATCAAGATGATCCATTAGCTGGAATACCAGGACAAATAAAGATGTACTTAGACAAACACAGTGATGTTGAAGAGGATATTACCCCTCACTTTTGTCACCACTGTCAGCGTTTATTGGTTCATGTGAACAAAATGTGTTTGCCACTAAGCTAATATCACTTAAAACCAAGGTCATATATACTAAACGATATAAAGTTTCCCTGTAACTGTATGGACCACAAATCTCCAAAACATGGGCCACAATAAAAGCACAGCAAATTGTGTGAAAATCAATTTCTGAGCAAGCTAGTAAGAGAACCAGCCCATCTGGGGAACCATAATCACTTGTACATTACCCATATAGATCAATGCTGAGTCAATATTCAGGTCATAAACAAGTCAGAAAATATACTCATTCTTAGACTTGTAACAGTTACCAGTATATCTACAGTACTAAAACATTATCAATCCATAAAACAATCCCAGCTTTTTGTATTATAACATGAATCAATACTATACTACATTTAGTCATTTACTTCTTTCATAAAACCCATGTGAGGAAAAAATGTTCCGAACAAATAACAAACTCAATGATATTTTTCCTCATAAAATGTCAAGCTTGTTCTGTAAATTGTGACATGTAATTAGAACATTAATGACCTATGACCTTCGGAACATGTTATAATTATATAAATAAATGCTTCTACAATGTAATATATTATTTCATTTTTGTAATTATACCTAATAAAAGTAGGAACAAGAGATCATGTATTTATTACATACCAATAGCTGCCAGCTCATTGTGTGAACCAGTCTGTGTAATTGTCACATGGTTTCATTTGTTTCTGACATCTGTGTGACGACCAGTCTAAAAATGTCACATTCTGAAACACATGTAATGTGCAAATATATCAGTGCCACAAAAACATAACAAAACAATAAATGCATCTATGACATATAAACTTAAACCTTTCCAAAGCAACACCTTTTGGGAGAAGCAAAATTATGTTGTTGAAGGGAGGTTGTTGCTCAAGAGAGGGCTGCTCTGGAGAGGTTGTACTGTACTTGTGAAATACCAAGCTGACGTTTTGGCCCAATGAATGACTACTTTGAATTTGGTTGAAGTTGGTATACAGCCGTATAAGCACAGACATGGTAGCTTATTAGACTGCTGGAAAATAAGTTGATGTACTGGTTCACTCACATTTTTAAAGTGCGTTAATATTAGGTGTGCAGTTGGTTAATGATCAAGAAATCAGTTTTCATAAAGTAATTGATCAGTCAGCTATTTGGACACCAATGCTTTACAAACATCACACATATATAAATTATGTACTGTTAATTTAAGACCCATTATCTAAGTGGCTCTAGTGTGAGGAAGATACAAATGGAAGATACGGTTTATTAATGTATTCGAAGAAGCTAAGTTTTATGTCTTACAAATTGCTTTCAGCATCAGACAATGAGCTGTGTGTTACAGTCAACTTGTAGTCACATGACAGCTCTTCAATAGATTCACTTGTCTGACAAGAAACAAAGAGAAACATCTGATAACATCAAAAACAATACATAATGAACAATTCTCTGAAATAACAAATACTGCTGCCATGATATAGAACACTAATCACATCAAATGGTACATTACAAGCCCAGCTGAGTACTTAAAACTGAGTGACTAGCTGTGTGTTCTTACTTTCAATATTATATCACAAATTCAAGTAATACAGCATGTATTTCAATCCAATAACAGAGATTGACTTGATAAACTAAAAGCAGCTTGTGAATTGAACAGAACAGCAATAAAAGGAACAATGTAGAAATCTGTACCAACGAGAGCTCTGATACCACAGTAGGCATGTATAAATGGCTGAAACACATGTAACAGGAAACATCTGACATCAAACAATATATTGTGCTTTCATTTAACTACATTGGAGACAGACGGCGAGGGAGAAAGGTGATAGAGGTAAAGTGGTCGAGAGAAGAATGAGAGAGGGAGGAGACAAATAGAGAGGGAGAGAGGGAGGAGACAAATAGAGAGGGAGAGAGGGAGGAGACAGACAGAGAGAGAGAGGTGATAGAGGTAAAGTGGTCAAGAGAAGAATGAGAGAGGGAGGAGACAAATAGAGAGGGAGAGAGAGAGGAGACAGAGAGAGAGAGAGAGTGAGAGAGAGAGAAAGGTGATAGAGGTAAAGTGGTCGAAAGAAGAATGAGAGAGGGAGGAGACAAATAGAGAGGGAGAGAGGGAGGAGACAAATAGAGAGGGAGAGAGAGAGGAGACAGACAGAGAGAGAGACAGGTGATAGAGGTAAAGTGGTCAAGAGAAGAATGAGAGAGGGAGGAGACAAATAGAGAGGGAGAGAGAGAGGAGACAGAGAGAGGAGACAGAGAGAGAGAGTGAGAGAGAGAGAAAGGTGATAGAGGTAAAGTGGTCGAAAGAAGAATGAGAGAGGGAGGAGACAAATAGAGAGGGAGAGAGGGAGGAGACAAATAGAGAGGGAGAGAGGGAGGAGACAAATAGAGAGGGAGAGAGGGAGGAGACAGAGAGAGAGAGAGAGAGAGAGAGAGAGGTGATAGAGGTAAAGTGGTGGAGAGAAGAATGAGAGAGGGAGGAGACAAATAAAGAGTGACAGAGGGAGGAGACAAATAGAGAGTAAGGAGACAAATAGAGAGGGAGGAGACAGACAGAGAGAGAGAGAAAGGTGATAGAGGTAAAGTGGTCAAGAGAAGAATGAGAGAGGGAGAAGACAAATAGAGAGTGACATAGGGAGGAGACAGACAGACAGAGAGAGAAAGATGATAGAGGTAAAGTGGTCGAGAGAAGAATGAGAGAGGGAGGAGACAGACAGAGAGGGAATAAGGTTATAGAGGATGAGAGGTAGAAAGTAGAATAAGATAGGGAGTAGTCCCAGACAGTGAGGGAGTAAGGTGATGGAGGTAAAATAGTAGAGGTTGGAATGATAGAGGGAGAGAGGGAGGAGAAATGGATAGAGGCAGGAGAAAAGGAGAGAGAGGGGGAGGAGAAAAGGAGAGAGGGGGAGGAGAAAAGGAGAGAGAGGGAGAGGAGAAAAGGAGAGAGGGAGGAAAGAGTGGGAGGAGAAATAGAGAGAGAGGGAGGAGAAATGGTAAAAGGGAGGAGAAATGGTGAGAGAGAGGGAGGAGAAAAGGAGAGAGAGGGAGGAGAGAGGAGGAGAAAAGGAGAGAGAGGAGAAGAAATAGAGAGGGAGGAGAAAAGGTGAGAGAGGGAGGAGAGAGGAGGAGAAAAGGAGAGAGAGGAGAAGAAATAGAGAGAGGGAGGAGAAAAGGTGAGAGAGAGGAAGGAGAAAAGGAGAGAGGGAGGAGAAATAGAGAGAGGGAGGAGAAAAGGTGAGAGAGAGGGAGGAGAAAAGGAGGGAGGGAGGAGAAAAGGAGAGAGAGGGAGGAGAAATGGAGAGATAGGGAGAGAGTGTGTTCGAATAATACCAATGTTCTAACAAGGATTAGTTCGGCAGTTAGTGTGATTAAGTTCATATTACAACAAAACATAATTGTAAAATCTATATGCATTATATTAGTTGTATCCACATGAATGGGTTAATAACATGAGATGATGTGAAATTATGACAGAAAACAAATAGAAGCAAGAGATCCGGTAATCTGCCATTGTTCCAGATTGATTTTGTTCTAAGTTAAAGAGCTAGTTATGTAAGTCAAATAATAAAAACATTGATCACCAATAGTGACAGGTGAAGTACATTTACAGAGTAGAACAGCTGTCAATATGAAACAACAGATCATACAGGTCATGATTCTAATGTTATGTAAGAGGATTTTACAGTATAAAGTTCCAGAGACCTCTCTATCATCACCTGGATTGAAATAATGATCATTGACTAAATTGAAATCAAATATGTCAGCTTAAATAGATCTAATACACTACCACCAATACTCAGTGTCACCTTCAGCAATACATTGAAAGATGGACAGTTCACACATGCTAACATTTCTGTTTGTTTATTAGGGTTTTATGCCCCTTTTCAACAATCAGAGTCATATGAGGCAGACAGTTCACCTAACCATCGTTCTTGGGAAGAATCAGTACAAGACTCCCATCCTCTGTAAGCAATGGCCTTCTTTCTCACATAAAGAGACATGGTCAGTAGCTGGGCTCGAACCCATGACCCTCTATCAGTGAGAGGTTAAAGTGATTTGAAGTCAGCGACCTAAACCACTCAACCACGGAGGTGGGTCTAACATTTCTGTGCAACAGTCCACTAAGGAATTTAATTTATTCATTGTGCATTCTTAAAAAGAAATGAATGATTTGATGTTTCATGAAGTGTTCTATAAAACCTGGGATCCAAAGACGTACCACTACCTAAAGCTACAACTGAAGATTATTTCCAGAGAATCAAATTTAGGATGTTTTACAAAATCACCATACATTACGTGTAATCTATCCTAACTGAATTAGTATAAAATTAACTTTCATTCCTTCGAAGTCCAACAAGGGGATGGTACATAAATAAACCATGTTACATCGGTTAAGCCTGAGCAAATTGAGCAAACATTGATTTCCTGTGGAATTTAAGCATTTCATGGTTTTTGATTCTGTCTGTAAACAGCGATTCCATGCTTAAAACAATCTGCAAAATAACTGAAGAGAGAACAAAGGATTTCTAGGGAATTTCTGAATCAACATTACACCTGTAAACATCTAAAAAAAACTTCCCTACCTGACAATTATAAACAAACCTGTGTAAAAAGGCCACCATTGAGAAAGACAAAGTGTGGCCTTTATTTACAGGTGGCCATTATTTGGAGGTAATTTTATCTTAAATTATCAATGACAATGAACAAACAAACAAAAATTCTAAATGATCAATTGATGACCGTTTTTAAAAGAATGGCCTTTATTCACAGGGTGGCTTTTATTTGGAGGTCAGGTGGCTGCAGACCCAGGTTTGACTGTATAAAAAAGACACCAAATAAGTGTTATTGTATGGACTCAGGAATAAACCTTATATAATTCATCTGTTCTTTTATCTTTTTATCAATCATATTCAAGCTTCACAAGCAAGTACAATAGATAACAATAAAAGCCCAAGTTTGTATTAATGATTTAAGTACAACCCAGCTAATTGATTTTTAACACTGAAGTCAGGATTTATGAGCTCATTGTTTCTCTAATACAGTGCAACCTGTCCAAAGCAACACCCTTTGGGAGAAACAGTATTATGTTGTTGTTGAGAGGCTGTTGCTCTAGAGAGGTTAGATTAATATTTAAATCATATCTTAGGAAAAATCTTGCTGCCATTGAAGGGAGGTTGTTGCTCAAGAGAGGGCCGCTCTGGAGAGGTTGTACTGCATATTTTATATACCGGGTAATGTATGACTTCATCTTGATCAATGTGTAATGCTATAATGCATACATTACAGTTTAAGCTCCACTTGAATATCAAGACCACCTCATTTTAACACCTACTTAATTTTTAGCAGATTATCTATATTTCATCCTATTTGTATACCTTTTGTAGGAATATGAGGTACAATTTATCCTAAAATGTATCCTTACTTTGGATTTTGCCTGGAATTGCTATATACTTTTAATACATCATTTTTATGCCCATAAAATCATGTCAAATTATCATTTGAATATGTTTAATGAAGCATTGGATATATTAAGCATTTATTGTGATTGGTATTTTTTGTTATCCTAAAAAAAGGCAGGGCATTCATTAGGGGAGGAGCATTTACTAAGGAGAGGAGCTTTCATTAGGGGAGGAGCATGTACTAAGGAGAGGAGCATTTACTAAGGAGAGGAGCATTCATTAGGGGAGGAGCATTTACTAAGAGGAGCATTTACTAAGAGGAGCATTTACTAAGGGGAGGAGTATTTACTAAGGGGAGGAGCATTTACTAAGGAGAGGAGTATTTACTAAGGGGAGGAGCATTTACTAAGGGGAGGAGCATTTACTAAGAGGAGTATTTACTAAGAGGAGTATTTACTAAGGGGAGGAGTATTTACTAAGGGGAGGAGCATGTACTAAGAGGAGTATTTACTAAGGAGAGGAGCATTTACTAAGGGGAGGAGCATTTACTAAGAGGAGCATTTACTAAGGAGAGGAGCATTTACTAAGGGGAGGAGCATTTACTAAGAGGAGCATTTACTAAGGAGAGGAGCATTTACTAAGGGGAGGAGTATTTACTAAGGGGAGGAGCATGTACTAAGAGGAGCATTTACTAAGGAGAGGAGCATTTACTAAGGGGAGGAGCATTTACTAAGGAGAGGAGTATTTACTAAGGAGAGGAGCATTTACTAAGGGGAGGAGCATTTACTAAGGGGAGGAGTATTTACTAAGAGGAGCATTTACTAAGGGGAGGAGTATTTACTAAGAGGAGCATTTACTAAGGGGAGGAGTATTTACTAAGGGGAGGAGCATGTACTAAGAGGAGCATTTACTAAGGAGAGGAGCATTTACTAAGGGGAGGAGCATTTACTAAGAGGAGTATTTACTAAGAGGAGTATTTACTAAGGGGAGGAGTATTTACTAAGGGGAGGAGCATGTACTAAGAGGAGCATTTACTAAGGAGAGGAGCATTTACTAAGGGGAGGAGCATTTACTAAGAGGAGTATTTACTAAGAGGAGCATTTACTAAGGGGAGGAGCATTTACTAAGGGGAGGAGCATGTACTAAGAGGAGCATTTACTAAGGAGAGGAGCATTTACTAAGGGGAGGAGCATTTACTAAGAGGAGCATTTACTAAGGAGAGGAGCATTTATTAAGGGGAGGAGTATTTACTAAGGGGAGGAGCATGTACTAAGAGGAGCATTTACTAAGGAGAGGAGCATTTACTAAGGGGAGGAGCATTTACTAAGGAGAGGAGTATTTACTAAGGAGAGGAGCATGTACTAAGGGGAGGAGTATTTACTAAGAGGAACATTTACTAAGAGGAGCATTTACTAAGAGGAGCATTTACTAAGGGGAGGAGCATTTACTAAGAGGAGCATTTACTAAGGAGAGGAGCATTTACTAAGGGGAGGAGCATGTACTAAGGGGAGCATTTACTAAGGAGAGGAGCATTTACTAAGGAGAGGAGCATTTACTAAGGGGAGAAGTATTTACTAAGGAGAGGAGCATTTACTAAGGGGAGGAGTATTTACTAAGGGGAGGAGCATGTACTAAGAGGAGCATTTACTAAGGAGAGGAGCATTTACTAAGGGGAGGAGCATTTACTAAGGAGAGGAGTATTTACTAAGGAGAGGAGCATGTACTAAGGGGAGGAGTATTTACTAAGAGGAGCATTTACTAAGAGGAGCATTTACTAAGAGGAGCATTTACTAAGGGGAGGAGCATTTACTAAGAGGAGCATTTACTAAGGAGAGGAGCATTTACTAAGGAGAGGAGCATTTACTAAGGGGAGGAGCATTTACTAAGAGGAGCATTTACTAAGGAGAGGAGCATTTACTAAGAGGAGTATTTACTAAGGAGAGGAGTATTTACTAAGGAGAGGAGCATTTACTAAGGGGAGGAGCATTCGTTAGGGGAGGATCATTTACTAAGAGGAGCATTTACTGAGGGGAGGATTATTTACTAATGAGAGGAGTATTTACTAAGCAGAGGAGCATTCGTTAGGGGAGGAGCATTTACTAAGAGGAGCATTTACTGAGGGGAGGAGTATTTACTAAGGGGAGGAGCATTCATTAGGGGAGGAGCATTTACTAAGTGGAGGAGCATTTACTAAGCAGAGGAGCATTTACTAAGCAGAGGAGCATTTACTAAGAGGAGCATTTACTGAGGAGAGGAGCATTTACTAAGGGGAGGAGCATGTACTAAGGAAAGGAGCATTCATTAGGGGAGGAGCATTTACTAAGGGGAGGAGCATTTACTAAGCAGAGGAGCATTCACTAGTGGAGGAGCATTTACTAAGAGGAGCATTTAGTGAAGGGAGGAGTATTTACTAAGGAGATGAGCATTCATTAGGGGGGGAGCATTTACTAAGGGGAGGAGCATTTACTAAGCAGAGGAGCATTCATTAGGGGAGGAGCATTTACTAAGAGGAGCATTTACTGAGGGAAGGAGTATTTACTAAGAAGATGAGCATTTATTTGGGGAGGAGCATTTACTAAGAGGAGCATTTACTAAGGGGAGAAGTATTTACTAAGGGGAGAAGTATTTACTAAGGGGAGGAGTATTAACTAAGGAGAGGAGCATTTATTAGGACAGGAGCATTTACTAAGGAGAGGAAAGGAGCATTTATTAGGGGAGGAGCATTTACTTAGGGAGGATCATTTACTAAGGAGAGGAGCATTTACTAAGGAGAGGAGCATTTATTAGGGGAGGAGCATTTACTAAGGAGAGGAAAGGAGCATTTATTAGGGGAGGAGCATTTACTAAGGAGAGGAGCATTCATTAGGGGAGGAGAATTTGTAAGGGGAGGAGCATTTATAAGAGGAGAAACATTTTTCAGGGGATGTGCATTAAGTAGGGAATGGGCATTTATCATGGGAGGACCATTTATCAGGGGGAGGAGCATTTAGTAGGGAAGGAGCATTTATCAGGGGAAGTGCATTTATTAGGGGTGGTGCATTTAGTAGAAGTATTTATTAGGGAACAAGCATTTATCAGTGGAGGGGTATTTAAAAGAGTGGAGCATTTATTAGGAACTGCTTGGTATTCTACTAACATATTTGTTATAATCCTGATAATGCTACAGAGACTACACCCAGAAGAAAAAATCAATCATCAAGATGTTAAGTTTACTTGATTACTATCCTAAAAACATGATGAGAAAAAGAGTAGCACCGTGAATAGGCACAACAACCACCAAATGAATAATGCAAGGACAAGACGTGTGGGAACAAATTCTTCATTACTGATAGTGCTAACATATTAAATACAAAACTATATCTTTCCTCACCTAAGACACAAAACCATGATATAAAACACTTTTGCCACGATTTAACAAGAAACAGCCAATCTTTCAATTTCAGAGCTGTGAAGAATTCCCTGTTCCCATAGTAACGTCACAAATTACATATTCATATTTATTACATGTGCCATTCAATAGAACTTTAGCGCCAATTTACACACATAAGTTTTTGCCTATCCCTGCAGGGTAAGTTATGAAAACATATTACCATATAAAGATAAAACTTGTCACAAATTGACGTCATGGCAACCAAAACATATAATACTCAGCTTAATGTGCTCTCATTTAAATGCCAGGATTTTCTCCAATAATTGGTGTAATAAAGATATGATGCTGTATAATCATGCAGATTAATATTCAGACTTTGGTTTAATCAACGATGATTTTTTTAGCAAATTGCTCCCTTCACGATAGATTGAATTACTTCATAAACCATCCACATTTAATGTATACCATTAAAAAATAATACTAGAGTAACCAGTCTGCAAGATGGATGATAAATGATGAATCCATCATAAATTATGGCACCAGTCTTTAGTCTGTACATACAGAAAAGAAAATCTTAATATTGTACATTCTGTTCTATGGCATTTCACTTAAAACAAAATTACTTGAAAGAGACAATGGAATTATCAGTAAACCAGTCAACAGTCTTATATATATTCATTCACTTAGCTGAAGGACATAAATTAAATCTCAATTATTTTATTTCCTATTACAATACAGCATAAAATAAACATTCATTTTAATATACATCAACATATTCTATGAAAAATAATGTATTCTTAAGTGTTTTCAAGGATTTTAAATACAGTAAAATCCCGCTATTACGACCACCTTTCATTCTTAAGCAAAGTGGTCTTAATAGCGGGGTGGTCTTATTAGTGGAACAAGGTATTCCTTTACCCTTACCACATTGAAACTGGTCATATGTAGGCCTATAGATCAACATACCAACATTCTGATTGATCAATTTCATTATTTCTTACAAACTTATTTTTTATGTTTCCGTTTATCCATGGTTCATGCAGGATACAGATTTAATCAATATTTTAGCTATCAGATCAAAAATAAAACTGATTATGTGCAATATTCCAGATATCCTTCGAAAATGGTTGTTATTTTACACAAATTTACATTTCGCAATTAATTTTCTGTGAATATAACAACCAAATTCCAGCAGTAGTCGTTGTAGCGGATTATAATTAGGTGTGAAATGATGCATTGGTCCGAAACCTGTGGTCGTATTGGTGGAATAGCAGGGATTTACTGTAATTTAAACTTGGTACCTCGTTTTTGTTCTTGGGTGATCAATGAAAATTTAATAGATGACTAAGTAGATTATAAAGTTTTATTTTGATAGGACCAAACTGGAACATTAAATATAAACAGCTGGGCTAGACAACTTTGACACTAAGAATGCGATAGTACACTTTACGGCTAAGTTCAAGGGGACATAACTCTGCAATGAGTGGATCACTGGGCATGAAAATTGTGTCTTGCACATCTACATTTCATATTGATAATATATTTCAAATTTCAATTCAATCCCTTGAAAAATGTCGATGTAATTTGCTCGACAAACTAAGACTACCATTGTGTCTTGCACATCTACACTTCAAGGTGATAACATACTTTAAGTTTAATTGAAATCACCTAAAGAATGTGGAAGTAGTTCGCTCAACTAACTTGTGATATGTAGACGATATGCAGACGGGTCGACTGACCAATGACTGACAGAGTGACTCCAATATACCCCCTCTCAAACTTCGTTTGCAGGGGTATAATAATAGGCATTTCTGTGTTTTATGTCATACAAATGAACATTGTACATGTATATCCTTGATACATCAATGACATTATGTTCCAAATGAAAACCAGGGGCCCATTGCATCTTTACACTTTTAAATCTTACTGATGTTACACATTTCTGACATTCACCTTTAACAACAGACAATGGATACCAAAAGACAATCCATACGCTAAAACGATTCTCGACTTATCAAAAAGTAAACAAGAATTTTAGGTTTAACAATTGTTATCTCATATAAGATTTGTACATGTATACTATTATACCATATAAAATGAACTTCTTATAGCAACATATGGAATAAATTTAAGGTACCTTTAACTTGCTTTATTGCCAATATTGGCATGGAGGGTAAGCTATGGCCTAAATATATTGATAACTTCATGATCATAATGCAGTGTTTTTTCTCTCTTCATTGGGAAGAGGCCTTAGCCTGTTGGTTTTGGGAAGAATTATTGCTAAAATTGCTGACTTGGGAAATAAAATGGCTGGTGTAAGTTTGGATTTTTGGGAAAACTGCATAACTTTATAGAAATTTTCAACTGGGAAGAAGCCTATAATAGGCCTCTGTTATTATATTATTATAGAAGGTAAAAAATCACTGTAATGCTAATGACTTGTATGGATATGAACAGTTTCTCTAGTACTATTAAACATTCTCTCATGTATCATATCAGCTACACCTTTGAGTTTGATAAAAATGTAATTAATTTAGGAAGTCATTAATGATTATACTTATCAGCTACTTATTGGATTCATCAATATTTTCACTTGTGTTGTCCTGAACTTTTTAAATCTTTCTCTATGGAAACAGTGTCACAAAACACAAACCAAAAGATTTAGAAATGTAACGAAATGCATCTGCTTGACCTAAGTTCTTTTTATAATTGCTTCAGATTTTTGCCTCAACTTTTTTTTTATTATGTATCCTGATTGTTTTTATGTATGTGTGCATTACTGTGCTTTGTTGACCTGTTCTTACTTATCCTTGCATGTCGGTCAATAGTGATACAGCGCTAATGTTGTTTACATGTTATGTCTTTACCGACTATAAATAAAATTTGTATTTGTAATGAAGCTTGGACCCACTCCCAATTCTCCTTTCTTGGAGAGAGACATAACCAAATTACTATTGTAAACAGGTATCATTTTGTGTTAGAAATATGTGAAAATTTAAACTCAAACCACACAGGTGATAGGTTTTGCGCTATCACAAACTACAGAATTATTTGTACTAAAAATATATTTGATGTTTCACACCAACAGAATGCACATCTACTCAATTTTTATGACACACTTTCAAATACACAGCTTATCAAACTGTTTTCATACTTATCAATAGTATAAATATGTATGCTGAAAACAGATAAGTTAACAATTCGTTGTTAATAATAAGTTTTCTTTGTTCTTAAAAGCAAATTGTACGAAACAAAGGGGTGCGAATAACATTGGGTACGAATGTAAAATGATAGATATTTACAAAACCCAGGAGTAAAATAAAAAATGAAAGACACGGAAATATCTACTATACTTACAAATATATGCAGTATAAAATTCTAGTTTTATGCAGACGTTTTCACAAAGATATAAGAAGAAATGTCCCCACTAGATTGCGCATATGCCTTAATGCCGGCGGAAGTGCCTAACAACAAATGTTGTTATCAGCAGACGAGAAGAAAATAAATCATCAATAACATATTATATAGGCCATTAATATCGCCAAAGTTTTGCATTTTAACTTAAATACATACTGAAGAAGGAATTATTTACACAAAATTCAATTTTGAGCATAATTAAAACAATAATTCCTACGCGTGTAACTGAACTTCTTCTTCGACCTTCACCTTTTGACAAGCATCAAAACATGGCATTACAAACTCGTCTACGTTTGACGAATAACAAAGCTGTTCAGGAATTGATGCGAGTAAGAAATATGCAGACTTTTGTTGTTTAATTTGAATGAATATGTAAGACTAGTATTGACATGTTCTCTGTTTAACATGTGATGTCAAACACGTTAAATGAAGTTGTCTAACATTCATCTGTTCGTCTGTGTTTATTCACAAAAACCTTGCGTAAGAAAGCCATAGTCTTATGTTCCTTGTCTCAGTTTCGTTTGACAGTTTTGGTAGAAAGCAAGATTGTACCAAGATGGAGGAAATGAAGCAGTTAATATTCCAAGGATACTAAGTTACTAAGATAAAGATATGTCTTAAAACTTTGTTCAATGTTATTGGACATTTGCTTCAAACAGCATCAGTTGTTGCCTCAGACTAATAACTTAAATAAGTAGTGTTTAAAAATAATCCAGTCGTCAATATAATCATTTTAAAAGGTTTCGGCTAGTTTGCTTTGTGTCACCAGGCTCGTACAGACACAATTATTATCTTTTCTATTAGTTTTAGACAAATTCAAACTCCATGTAACTATTATATGTTTCCATTTACCTGGCTACCATCATACTTTGCCTTTGGAATTCTTTGCCTGCTGATATTGCACAGGCACCTACCCTGGACCAGTTTAGACAGGGGGTAACTAAACAGTGCCACAATTTCTGTGTCAGAGTGGTTAGGCTGTTTTTATCTTTTACTACTACATTGAGTTTATTTACCCTCGCCACTGGAAAGACCCATATGGACGAGCTAAAAGCTTTATCTTTTAGCTGTACATTTCATCTTTTATTAACACTATCAGCTTTGTTTGCATTCTCACTCATACATTATGTAATATGTATATATTTAATTTTCCTGTACATTTCTTCTTCTAAAATATTTCTAGCACTAACGTGCACCTGCACAAAATACTCGAAAGGGTGTGATGCAGTATGAATAGATAGATTATAAAAAATAGAAGTTGCATACTGAGGCATGAAATTGATGAATTACAGAATCTATAAGTATGCATGGTAGTTCAGACGGTTACGGTTTAGAATTTTAATAGTTAACTGTTAAGTAATTTTCCATACAATGTCAATGAATATATGCTTCCTATTCCAGATAGCACGGTGTCAGCTTTGTGGTTCAAGTCAAGTCTTAAGTAATAAAACAATATCAGAAGATAAAAGAAAACAACTTCTTGAAGGACCAGGTTTGGGTGATTTTATTGATGCCAGTCTTCGAGATGGAAACTTAGGTGATAATATCATTCAAAAGAAAGGTGAAAGGTAAGACTGCACAATATTCAAACAACTTTTCAAAAAGAACTTTCAACAAGATTAATGTAATTCTTGTTGTGTTCATCACAACTTCTTCTTTCATTTAATGGGTAGAAATCCTGCTGGAATGTCTACTCTAGTATCCAGCGTTAAAACTGATGAAAATTAAAAACATTCGGCTAGGTGTGCATGGAAGTGCTTAAATTCGAATTATGTGATGTATCTTTTCTCTCTAAAATCCAGACTTTGCGAAAGGCGCCGGACTGAAGCACATGTCTGATAGATTGTAGGTCTGATAAAGAATCTTATGTCATCGGACAAACTGTCCGGCGACTTATTTACCTGATGTATACACATTTATACTTGTTTACTGTTTTTGGTCCGACAGATTTCCTTTTGGTCCGACAGAATTTTCAAGCTTGTTTGACCGAATGTCCGGCAGATTTTTTTGCCTTTCGTTAAGTTTGAAAATCAAGAACGTATACATACATTGATTCATTACTGCTAAATAAAGCTAAAATAATATTGAGAGAATCCCACAATCCATTGCATCAAAGCGATACTCATCTTAAAATGAAAGTCTTTTTTATAAACAAAGAAATTATCATTCAGCTTATTAGTCTGTTTATAGGACCCTAATTCTTCTAGGTTCCATGATATTTATTTTCCTGTAGTCTGTTATATCTTTATCATATTAATGCAGGGTTCGTCTCCCAAAATGGTTGAAAACAAACATTCCTATTGGCAAGAATTATCATAAAATAAAACAGAATCTCAGAGATCTGAATCTCCATACAGTAAGTTCTAATTTAATGTTATCATTGTATTGTTTATATCTATACTTTACGCAGTGCTAACCTGAAAAAATCATCAGAAGGGAGACATTCGTCCTGCTTAAATTATAATTAAACTAGTGTAATAGGAGGAGGAAAATAATGTACCCAATGCGTGGCTCGAACCCGCGACCTCCTGCTTGCAAGTCACATGCTCTACCAACTAAGCTAATCAGGATGGTGAATATCCCAACTAATTTATAAATATAATATACACACCGCTACACTAATTTGCCAGGTTCTTTTTAATTCTTTAAATTATTTTCTCTTATGCAATGATGCTACAATGGTATTTTTCTGATTTTATTGTCAATTGTACAGAATTAACTTACTTTACTTCAACTGCTTAGATTTGAATTTGATATTTTTTATTCAGGTCTGTGAAGAAGCCAAGTGTCCGAATGTAGGAGAATGTTGGGGAGGAGGAGAACATGGTACAGCTACAGCCACCATCATGGTATATACAATGTAGATGTATTTCTATATTCATCATGGTCTGTGGAGGCCATTGTACTCACCTCCCGTGCTTAACTATTTTTGTTTTGGTTACATACAAAAGATCTATCAGTCTGTCACCATGGAGTGTTTAGTTTTAATCTACTTGTCATGTGTAACAATCTTGGTTGAATCAATGTTGTCACCTTGACAAATTAGATTGAGGCTTCAAAATCCAAGATCATTCAGTCAAATACTAAGGTTAATTTAATGGATTTGTTTGCTTTTATTGTTTGATAAAAGGGAAGTATGAAATTTATAACTCTCATGTTATTACTCTCTGCTTTCTGTTGGTGTATTTGTTTTTTGCTATAAAAGAAGTTATGTTTTCATGCAATAAAATATGTGTAGTTGTAATTTGTAGTTTGTAGTAAGTTTATGGTAGATATTTAATACATCTTGACTTATCTCTCTGTTTTATATTGCAGGTTTTAGGTGACACATGTACTCGAGGTTGTAGATTTTGTTCAGTTAAGACTGCTAGGAATCCACCACCACCAGATCCTAATGAACCTGTTAATACAGCTAAAGCGATCGTATCCTGGGGTCTAGATTATGTTGTATTAACATCAGTAGATAGAGATGGTTGGTTTATGCTTACTATACTCTTGTTTGAAACATTTCTCATTACATCAGTGATTTTATATCCATTATATGACTAGAAAACATTGTTGACAAACATTTTATTACAGTATGTCCTTTTGCCTCCTTTCAAAGTTTGTGATAATCAAACTAACTAGGATGTACTAAGATGTTTATGATAATCTTGTCCTGACAGATAAGATTATGTTACATTATTTCTGTAGGCTGGACAGCTTCCTCATGTGTGAAATTTGGTCCTGCATAGGATTTGAACTCACAGCATTGAGAGGTTAATGATTACTAGTCAGATAATGTAATCATTCGACCACAGGACACCTTAAAATATAATTTGGTATTATAAATACTGGATGATAATAGAATCTGGAAGATGTTTTAAGTATATATATGTCTTTATTTCCTCCAAATTTGAAGAGTGCATATACAATATTTCAATTTTACAATAAACATTGGATGAGTGCAAACGAAAGCACTATAAAAAGGGGAAAGAAAACACACACTCCAGAATGCGCATACACACTTCAAACACGCGCACGCACACCCAGCACGTCCACACAAAAAAAACATGTGCGCACACAAAACACGAGCACACACGCACAAAACACGTGTATATACACAAAACAACTTATACAGAAAAGTAATACATTTTAAGATGACCACTATACCAACACTTGTATAAAGCCTGACATCGAAACGAAATTATTAGACCTTTTCGATGATAGTTACATTGTTTATGATTATAGTCATATATATTTTGTTTCTGATTCATTTTTTATCTTTTACAGATTTACCTGATGGAGGGGCTGCCCACTTTGCAGAAACTGTAAGAGAGATTAAGAAAGGGTATGTTCTACTTTTTATCATGGAATTTTGTTTAAAACTTAGTATTGTTCAGCTTGTGTCGCTTTGTCAATGCATTATGGTTTCAATGTGTTCTTCAAGACTTCAGCTTTCAATTGATTTCATTGTCTATTGTTAGTGCCAAATTATGATGAATAACTTAAATCACTCTGTGGGAAAATAGTTGATGACATCCTTCTATTTCTGTATATATGTAGATTACTAGTATAAACAATTGTTTTGTTTTCAGTTAAATTGTTTTGTTTAAAACTAGTTTTAACCATTTCAGAAAGTCATCAATATTAGTAGAATGTTTAACCCCAGATTTTCATGGTGATCTACATTGTGTAGAGACTGTAGCTGACTCAGGCCTAGATGTGTATGCTCATAATGTGGAAACTGTGGCTGAACTACAGTGGTTTGTTATACTTATTATTATAGATATCCATTAACTGTAGGAGCTTATCTAGCCTCTGATTGGTTGTTTCTAGAAGTGGTCTTGATATTAACCAATCAGAGGTCTGCATTCAAACAGCAATCTATGATCAGCTCAATCAATAACCTTTGACTCTGCAAGGTATCATTAATGATTTTCTTGTACATATCTGATGCAATTTGGCATCTGAAGATGTCTACCTTTAAACTACATTGTAGACAGATCAGTACACGTGTCTGATATCTTATGAAAATATTGTCTTAAACTTGTTGACTTAAATGAACTCAATTTGTTGTGATCTCATTTGAAGCAGGCTTTGATTTATGATGTTTTAATACTATTGTAGGTTAGTGCGAGATCCACGTGCAAATTATCAACAATCTCTGAATGTATTAAAACATGTTAAAGAAGTCAACCCTGATATGGTCACAAAGACGTCTATAATGTTAGGTCTCGGGGAGACAGATGCTCAGATATTACGGGTACTGGAAGGTATGATCTTGTTTTCTTCAACTTGTGGAGGAAGTTGGGGTTATCGTATAGATTGTCACAATTCTTGTCAGTTTATTGATACACAGTAAGAGCCTCAGTACCACTATTTATGACTTTTATACTAGTTGTATATTTGCCTTTATATGAGTTCTGAATAAACTATCTGTTGTATTACTTATTTGTCATGATCACATTGTTGCAGTGATGATTTTTTACACATATTTTGTATGTATGTAATACATATTATATCTTGAATATCTTATAAATGATAATAATATTAATAATACTAATGTATGTATTTAATGTTTTTTTATTGTAGATTTAAGAAAGATTGGTGTGGATTGTGTAACTTTGGGACAATACATGCAACCTACTGTTAGACATATCAAAGTAGGTATACTATACTAATATACCAGTATGAACTTCATTACTAGGTCTGTATGTAATAACCCTTTGATGTAGCATCTATCTGTCCTTATACGGTAAAGTTTGCATTATGGTGTATTGGTAATTACTTGTTGTTCTATCAATGACTAAATCATTATCTTAAGTGAAAAATTATATTTGGATTTCTCAAATACCTGACATGATATGTATCGTTGTTAATGCTTGTCCTTCAATTCCACCTGCATGGTGTAGGATTTAGTATTGTCCTATTGTTAACATGTGTGTAATATCACAAGTTACTATTAGTAGTTTCTGATACAAATAACAATCTTAGTTTGTTTTATGTGTGATCACCTGTCATTTAACCACTTAATCTGTCTAATTATTATTGTAAGTAGAATTGTATGATGCATTACATGCACTACAAGTATAAAACTTTTATACATGTTTAAGGTGAAGGAATATGTGCATCCAGATAAGTTTAAGTTTTGGGAAGAAGTTGGTAACAAGTTAGGGTTTGCATATACAGCCAGTGGTCCACTTGTCAGATCTTCATACAAAGCTGGTAAGTCAATACTCCTTGATTTACACCCAACAGGTTAGACAACTCTATCCTAAATGGTTCCATACTTTGTTCTGTAGGAATTATCTCCCTTGATGATATTTCTCCGTCCTTCCGCTTACAATATCACAAGTTTGTGGAGCAAACTACTTCCACATTCCTCAAGCGATTGCAATGAAAGTTGAAACATGTCATCACCATGGAGTGTAGATGTGTAAGACACAACTTTCATGCCTAGTGATCCACTCATTCCAGAGTTATGTGCCCTTGAACTTAGCAATAATGTGTGCTATCGCATGCTTAGTGTCGAAGTGGAGGCGGTGGTATTAGTTACTTCTGTGACAAAGCTCTGGTATTTAATTTGTGGTTTCTGGCTAATGGGATACACTTAAGTGGAAGTAAGTTTAACAAATAATGATCTCTTCAAATTGCATCTTGCTGTAAGTGTAATTATCTTCTGACAAATTTTCATTTTTAGGTGAATTCTTCCTGAAGAATCTCTTGGAGAAACGGAAGTCTGAGAAGAATGCAGAAAGCAGCTCCTAAGTGATATAATTATGTACTGTTTTAAACAGAAGAATAAACTCTAGTTATGAGCTAAGTGATGTACAATCATATACATATGATTTATACAGATGGATAAACTCTGGTTAAAAGCTAATTGATTTAATGGTTGAATAATGGATTTACTGGATTTAGTGCATTTATTCAGTTGCTGTTTGTCCGGTTATAAAAATTCTTTTCAAGACCAGTCACAGAATGAAGCAATACTATTGGTCAATTTCGAGGCTGAGCTTTAAAACAACCAATCAAATGCTTTGTTTTGAGACTGGTTTACTAAGCTCCCTACTAAACTGATGTATTTTATGAGAGTTCTTAATAAAAGTATACTTATTTATATTTCGATAGTCCTGAATATGCAAAATAGAAATTGTGGACTAATGTGATCGAGTGAATTGTCAGAAGACATGGTGTGTTGTTGATTTTATTAAAACCATGATTTTCAAAGGTTTTGTTGTTATACAATCTTCTTACTTCTGATCAATTATTTCTGATTTATCAGACGAGTGATCAAATTAAACAACTTGAATAATAGCTATTTCAACTTCCACTGATACAGCTGTCTAAGTATGCGGAATGTTTGTTTGTCCAGACATTTTCAACACCCCTCTGTTCATTTCAAAGCTAGTAATTTAGCACAATTATGTTAGCCCCGTAAATCCGTCTTGTCTGTATAGATGGTCCCTTCTGCTACACAGACTAAGACTATGACGGGGGTCTAACTACAAGATTGGTATTAATCATCATTTTCTCTGAATCTCAGCAGCACATTCTACTTAAACCGGTGTTAAATTGTTTGTCAATTAATGTTCCATTGATACACATAAAGAACAAACTAGACTTATATATTCAGTTTAATTAGTTTCATTTAAAATACAAAATGAATATGGACAAAATATAAATGACTCGAGGACATATAGACTAAGAAACAAGAAAATGTTAATATAAAATGCAACAGATACATTAGTTTACCCAAATATGATCATTTAAACAAATTATAAAACACTCACAATTAGGCCAAAGATAAAAACCTACATGTTTTCTCATTCCATACAGGTATAAAGAACTGAAGATCAGTTACTTTAACATTACTTAAATGTTAAATAAGATATGTTTTCCGTAACATATAACTATATCGAGGGTTCAGCGCAACAGTGTCGTAACTCATATTGAAATAAGAACAAGTTACGACAGTGTTGCACTGAGCCCTCGATATGTATATCAAATTAAATGATAAATGATACAGGTTAGTATCTTAGGTCAGTAAAAAAATGAAATAAGTAAAATGTTAAATATTTCATATCAGTCCATGAAAAGAGAAAACAAATGAATTTTTAATACAGACCTAAGAACTTACGCAGGAGAAATATATAAAATAAAAGTCAGTCTCCTTACTAATTGGTATAAAAATACAACAAGTTGTTTATAAAATCATAAAAAATACTTAACAGTCTTAGCAGTCATCTGTTTTTGTGTTTTGTTACAAACATTCTTCCAGGGTCTGACGGATACAAAATTAATTAAGAGAAAAACATCCAGACATATTCATAATATTGGCACAACTGTTACATGATAGAACTTGAGGCTTGTATTTTATACCAGCAAAAACACAAACTGACCGTCTGATATGGCTTAATTAAAACATATTGTTTGGTCAAAATTCCCTCTGTAGTACTTTTATAACACAAACTTATTTAAACATGTGCACTATTAAGTGCTTTTGTTACAAACAATGAAACAAAATAGGGTAAACACTTATTCATTTTTTTTGTATTGAAAACATAATTATAATGAATTACATGTCAGTTAAGACTTCTTATCACCAAAATTTTTTGTAATAAACTGATTTATAAGTGTGCGTCTGTTTATATTTAACATGATCCATTGCTTGTAAAATTTGATTAAAATTCTCATATCTAAAATATCAGTCCTGTGTTAGGTAGAGAAATTTTATAATAATAAAAGCGTAAAAGCCTTATAACACTAAGAAGCTATTTTGTTGGCTGTAATTTAAAGCTAAAGGCTTTCTATTAGAAAGATTGGCATATATGTACATAATTATTTCTCGCATAGTTAGGTCAATATATTCTGGAAATGACACAAAAATCTGTAACATCACAGCCATGAAAAATATTTATACCATATACTCATATATACATACATTATATACAACCAAATACACACAATATCTCTCATGTACTTCCATGTGACTAGAAATCATATCATTAAGTTAATATAGCACTATGTGTGTATGATTCAAGTCTTACCTTAACTTTAAAATCAACAAACATTCATGAACAAAAATAGAGATAAAAAAAATCATGAACATTGTGATAAAAAAACAATTTGTTACTATTAAACTACGAAATAAGATTGCCATGGCGATAGTTGAAATGGATATGATTTGAGTTTATATACAACATAATGTTTTCACTGAACACAAAAACAAGTCAACTAATGAGTTCAAAGAAAATTTGATTAAATCTTTGTTTCACAATTTCAATCATACCAAATTGTCTTTATTTTATTATAGGTAAAGCCCCAGTTACAACAGTCTTGAACATACATTAAAGGTAACAAACCAGGGTTTATTGATTCTATACCAATTAAAGCCAAGAATCAGGTTTATCAAGCGCATACAAATTTAAGCGGAGAACCAGTTTTATAATGTACATACAAATTTAAGCCGAGAACCAGGTATATTAAGTGCATGTACATACAAATTAAAACTGGAACCAGCTGATCATCTTTGTGAGATTTTGATGAGACTTAAAACAGATCTCAATATTTTACTAAATTAGTTACATAAATTATTGCTGTACTGGTGTAAGACAATTGTATGTGTTAGAATATTGTTACTACGGAAACTGGAAGCTTTACAAGAAGTAATACTATACTGATGTATTTTCAGTAAAGTGTCAGATATCTTGAAGGTCATTTATTCACAGTACATCAATAATATCATACACAAAAACATGAATCAAATCAACATTAGAACAGTCAGACTCTCAACAATAATAAAATTCTTTTGATTTTATAATGACTACGACAAAACGAGTCATTTACTTTTAGTATATCAGCAGTTTTGAGTTATCTTCTATTATTTGTACCACAAACATGACTGTGAACACCCCATACTTCACAATAGTCAATAAGTTAAATGATAAATACACAAGACTGTATGAACACTAACATGTGACAGGTTTGTTTGTGTATAAAACGTAGCAATATACAGTAACAAGGTATTATGTAGTTCACCATATCATGGCTTTAGTCATATCTTTCAGTCATCTGGCTAGTCCTACATCTGAGGTCTATTCTGCCAATGTCTTCAATGTTCTATATAGCAACACCTCTGGATAAAAGGTTGACCAGTTTTTTTGGTTGCTTAGCAACATCTGTTGCTAATGAACTTCCACTGAGTAAGTCAATCAGTAGAATGAGTATCAAACACATAAAACATGGAATTCTTGTCATAAATGTGTTAAACAACACGTTACACAAAAACAAATGTATAAAACAAACACAGTAACACTCTCATTTAAGTTCAAGAAGTTCATATCACAATTTGTGCTTTTGGTATGTTAAGATTAAAGAGTAAAATCCTACATAATCTCTACACTCTACAAATTCCCTTGTCTTTGCACCTTCTGAAATTTAACATTGTTACAATCATCAGCGATTTGAGGATAATCTTCGGGTTTCAACAAGTACTGCACATCAAACCCTTCAGTATAGCCAGTGTTGAGAATATTCTGTTTCTCCTCCTCTGTCCAACTATGGTATGTTGGTAAATTATTTTGAATCAACCACTTTTCACGCTCCCACGCATGATGTATTGCACGTTCTTTGGCGTGCCGAATAACACGCAGCCGCTCATGATCAAAACTGCTTCCATATCTCACGTTAATCACAGAATAGTTACCGTGGAACCTAACGTCTGTTTCTGTATAAGAATGAACTCGATAACCATCAGCATGAGACAGTCTATTCACAGTCACATTTATACTGTTCTCATATTTCACTGTGTTTCCGTGGATACCAAGAGCAGACAACTCATCATTTACTGACGTTGCATCAATTTTGACAAAATACAAAACTTCACGCCCATTTATAGTGTAACGAAGGTCAAGCAACTCTGACCTATTTAAGAATTTACTAAATTTTTTCACCCAAGTGGGAGAGTTGTCTAAATAAAGAGCCGTAACTTTGCTATCATAGGCAGTCATAAGTAGGTCACTATATATAATTTTTCTCGGTGCAGGTGAAAGAGAAACAAAATTCTGTATCGGAGAGATTCTGGATTGTGGGACCGTTGATATAGATAACATGTTTAACATATCACGATGGAATGTACATTCAAAAGCAGACGAGGTTGGGAGGAGATTACGATCAATCAATGAAACTTCAGGTCGAACTGTACCGTCGTAGCCAACATTTGGAGCCATGCTGTCAAGGTCAAAACCTAGTTTTTTCAACCATTCTGTGGTATCTATAAATAGAAAACATAGAAACTTGTTATGTTATACTGTACCATAATATAATTATATATAAAATATTGAGTGATTTACGCATCATATCAATGTCATATGATACAAGTAAAATAACTTAACAATGAACTGATTTCTTATACCTAATCATCAATGAAACATGAAGACAATACAATTAGAATAATATCTAAGACTGATAACTAATTTTGTATTTTTATACATGTTTTAAGTACAATGTATATACATGTAACAAAGAAATGTACAAACCAAGTGATAGGAACTTCCGGTCCTGTAGGTGTGTATTGACGATGTACCTCTGATGGTAATTGTTCATGATTAATGGGTCTTCTATCAGGTTATGAAGTTTACGCATCATCGAACCATAGTCAGGATTAACGTAACGACCAATCAAAGTATCGTAGACTCTTCTACCATAATGCACCATTCCAGTCACAGGATTGAAAATACCACCTTGATATCCAAAGCTGAACTCATAATTTGGATTGGAATCCGATACAATTTTGCCGAGAGGATTGTACGAAATCTGTTTAACGATTAATCCACTATCATCAAAGATTACTAGTGGACTACCTAAAGGATCAGTGGCAATGTAGTATAATATATCCTGACGTTCAAAAGCTATCAGTTTTCCTTTGGAATCATATAAGTACTGCGTCATCTCCAGGTTGCTATGGTTATACGTATGAGTGACAAGGTGCTTTCTCGTAATGTCAGCATAAAAGTATTGCATAATGTTACCAAGACGATCGCTCTGAGATATAACGCGGCTTTCATGATCGTAATTGTACGTAAACTTAAACAAGCCGGAATTAGTCACTGACATCAACTGTCCCATAGAGTTAAATAATAAATGTTCATCATGTCGCTGTATCATGAATCCGTCCAGATCAAATTTATACCTCAATGCACCGAACGTTTTAATCTTGTCCCCTTCATCGTATTCGATGATAATTTTATTACCATTCTCCTCCAATCTATTTATGTTACCATTATTGTCGTAGCCATATTTCCACTTGGTTTCACCATCCTGGCTTACTTCTATCAAATTCCCGTCAATATCATATGTATAGCTGTACTGACACCTGTCTGTCTGTCCGATCAGTCGGTTCCAAGTTCCAATACGATTCATATCATCGTACACGATACCAAGCTTAAACCGAATATCATCACGAAACATGTACTGGACACCTTGTAAACGTCCGTACATATCAAGCTCACGGCTCATCACAATATGTTCATCAAACGTCTTCTCACGGTCAACTAAGGGCCATTGAATTTGGAAGTTCTTCACACTTTTCAGGAAACCATTGGAATCGTCGTAACTAAGGTCAATGGTGGTGGTTTTGTTGTTAGAAAAATGTCCAACAGCATAAACCAGTCTAAAGTTTTTATCATAGATATAATCAAACTTTACGTCAAGCAGACGGTAATTTTCAGGAAACTCCATTTTGTACGACCCAATGAAGGAAGAATCATAGGTATAGTTTTCAAACAACCTATAACCTTTTCGTTTGACCTCCACCGATGACATCATGGAGATTTTTGGGTCATATTCAAATTGTATCTGGGTGTCACCGAACAAGACAAGTGTAGGCTGTGAGAAGTGATTGTATCTGTAAACGACCTTGCGGAATTCACTTGGGTAGATAATCTGCTGTAACTTTCCATTGCCAGTATATGCCTCAATGTAAGGGAACTCCAGACCTGGAATCTCATAGAAGTATCGCTGGGAACCTGCATGCATTATACTGTAGAATTTATGGTGACCGAGTCCCGGCGTTCGTACCATCATAACATTACCTTCATCATCATATTGAAGGTAGTACTGCAGTCCGCTGGGAAGATGAATATCTGTAGGCTGGAATAATACGATAAATTCATGTTTAATACAATCTTAAACACTAATCTGATAATACTGAGTATGTTTCTGTATTTGTTCTTCTGCACTTTAATGTTTTTGTTTTTAATTGTTATGAACTTTTCTTAACATGGTACAAACTCAAGAAAAAGTTCAGAATCAGTACAAGATTAGCGCTCCTAAAAGTACATCCTGATGGAAACATCCAGTGATATGACTGTGGCCTTCCTATTGCAGAATAAATACAAAAATGTTTAACATGAGAATACAGTCAATTTTTTTATCGCATTCACCTCCGTATAAGGCCACCCAGTGAATGAATGCCATTCTTTTAAAACCATCATGGATTATTTAGAACAAAATGACCTCTGTATAAACACCAGCTGTGATTAAAGGCCACATTATGTCTTTCCTATGGGTGGCCTTTGTTCACAGGTCTGACTGTATGAATGAAAAGTTTTAATACAAACCTTCTTGCTACCATATCTATAGTTGTATCTATATAAAGCTCCATTACTTAATGTTCTCTCTTTCAATAAACCACCTTCAAACAATCTCTTCTCTTCAAGGTCACCATACTTCCAATGAGTTATCTCCCCTCTAGAGTTGTAGGTTATATTCAGGGAGTGATGGTTCTTGGCAGGAAGGAAATTGGTAGGGAGACCCGAATTATCAAATGCTGTTGTGATAATCTCATGGAAATCCTTGTCGAGTATGGTCTCAGTGTGAGAATCTCTGTCATACTCAATAGTGAGCAGATTGTCACCATTTACCTATACAAGGAAATAAATATACTAGCTAATTAACAAATCATTAATAATACTTGTACAATCAAATGTTACAAATCAATGAAATTAACTTACCATACATACTTGCGTATCAGACGCACACGCAAGTATTTTCAACCTCCAACTTTCTATCATAAAATTCCAGACAAACTTTACTTGAAGGAATATACCCGATAGAGGAGGAAAAAGAGGGCTTTTACAAGAAGCTAAGGAAACAGGAATATTCTATAGATCAGTTATACATCCAAAATGCATCAGGTTTCCATGGAAATGACAAAATGGTAACAGTACGGAAGCGCTTACATCCTAAATGAAAGATCTCATCAATTGTATATATGTGCTGTCAACTCACCATATAGATATATCAAGATTTTTTATAATACTGAAACTGAAAATAATCAACCCCTCTACATCAATCAAAAGTTTAAATTCTGTTTATAAAACTAAATATGAATACACATTTCGAGGGCTCAGCGCAACACTGTCGTAACTTGTTCTTATTTCAATATGAGTTACGACACTGTTGCATTGAACCTTCGATTTGTAATTCAGAAATGTACAAAAGGAATGATTTGAAGATATATATTACATTGTATATTGAAAACATTGATTTCAGAATGTATGTATCTTATGGTTATATCATTTGAATGCAGTCAAATAGTGCTAACATTGACTCTTCTAATTGTTATGTTACTTATAACTATTATTTCAACTGTTGTTTATAGCAGAACAAAAATACTGTAAGCCAATACAACACCAGTGGATATAAGATAAAACAAATATATACAAATAAATTCTTCATGAGCTAAAATTGATTATCTTATCACAGAACTGTGCGTGGATTAACAATCACTGGAAAGGCCCCTTCAAGTTTTCCTGTTATGTGGTCACAACATTTTCAAGTTATTAAAGTTGATAGGACAAGAGCTTTTTCCCATATTTGGTAAAAATCAAGCAAAATTTGACAGCGTAAAAAAGTTATCAAGTACTTATCAGCATTATAAGTTCCTATACAAACAATGAGCAGTACTCATCTGTGCAATCAATTCAATATCAAATACATGTATGTATACCCTGGTTAATTTTGTCAAAGGCAAACCATATCTTCCCCAGGGTTCAAACTTTACGCCTCAATAAAAGTAAACTATACAGGGTAGCTTTTAAAGTCTTATATTAAAATAATAAATTATTTCATCAATCATAATTGACATAAGATTGTATTAAGCATTTTGTACAAATTTGAATACAGAAGGCATCATCCAGGGTCAGTGATAATATAAACAACTAGAAACCAGTCTCAGAATGAAGCTTTGTCATTGGTCAACTTTGAGGATCAACCAATCAAAAACGTTTATTTTCAGGCTGGTTCCTATAAACCTGATAGGACACATATAAGTGATATATCTGTTTCATCTCATAAACACTGGTATTATATTCATGCATTAATGTTTAATACTCAAGATAAATGCACTCAATTAATCATTAAATAGTTAATTGATAACTAATTGGCACGACTCAAAAAAGTATAAAGAAAAATAATGACAAAAAAGCAATTTATTGAAAGACAAAATGAAGAGGGGTTGATTTATTTTGCAGTTTATAAATAGTAACAAATTCATGCAAAGATCTATAAATAGTATCAGACTTGTACAGCCAATCACTGTTCACAATAAAGCGTCGACTCTACAGAATTATGTCAGTTATTTTAAATATCATGCAGCATCAATATTGAATACAGATAATTGAAGAATGATTATCTATAAATATAACAGCAAGATTTAAGAGTAAATATTTGGTTTTTATTCTGAAGAGGAGGGATAAGCATTAAATGTAGATGAGCAGAAGTGTACACCCAATGTTAACATATTCCAAGCAATAATCGCCATAGCAACAGACTGTTACTTAAAAATTAAAAATATATCCAGAATTTGAAATTATATCTTTAATATCTATTATATCAGATTATATATAACATTGCAGTATTGAGAAATATCTCCTCAACTTAAATATAAGGGAAGCATTTCAAAATCTGTAAAATTGTTCCCCCCATTAATAATACATTTTGTACCCAGTAAAGTACATTGGGTGTACCAGCTCACAAGCATAGGATTGTTCACATACCAGAAGGGCTTTCTCCTTGTATCCGCCCTCTTCATGCGAGTCAAGCATGCTATCATGCCTTGTAAACACCTCCCCTACCCTCAAACGACGACCCAGTTTCTGAATGCTCTCCTTTGGTCGACCTTTACGACGCAGGAAGAATCTCCATTCAATGCGATGGACCAGTTTATTTGGAGCAATAATTTTACGCTTAAAATGCATTCTGTGTTGATTCTCCAGAACTGGATTGCCACCAGATTCCAAAGCAATTGTCAGGTTGCTAGGAAACACAACAACAACAGCGCCATCTGGTAGGTAGGTCACCTTGGTGTCAGACATTCCTAAAATCACAAAAAATATCATTATCAACAATTAAAAATTCCAAAGAAACATGGACCATGTACTGACAGCTTCTTATATTAGAATATTCATTAATAAGCAACTTCATTGGAACGTTAAAAAGAAAATTAAAAAGACAAAGCACAAAATAATTCAATATTGAGCCAATATGCCCAGCCTGGCATATATTGTACATTGCAATAACATGCTAACATTCCAGCATATAGGTACAAACATTGGCAATTACATATCTCAATACAGGCACAGTTTATAAGCCACATCATGATATATTCAAGGAAACATTTTCATTTTACACCCACAAAACATGGGGAATAAAGGTCAGTAAAAGTATCTGTTTATCTTGCATAATGTAACTCATATACAATATCTTCCCTGTCATTCAACAAGTCTGCCAAACTCCCAAATGCAGAGAGCAAGTTACGGCAGTGTTGAATTGAAGGGAAGGATCTCTATGTATCAAACATAAAATGAACACAGACTTCCAGTATAAAATATGGCAGTTAAAGTCACTCTTCAGGCCTACATCAGATCTTATAGAGTTCTTGAATATATAAAAATATACAAGCAAGCCAGCTACTAAATATTGTGGTAAAGAGGTAAGCCATGATTGAGCATATAAGGTAAAATGTTGGCAGGTACAAGTCATATCTAAAGCTCCTAGCAGTATCTACAGCAGAGTATGGCAATAATACGATCATCTAACAGTGATCTACTCACACATTCTTATATACCTGAGGTCAATACAAGCCTTCTTAACTGGTCTCCCATTGGCTCTTTTTTAGCCAATTATACAAAGGATATGAAAGCATCACTCCTATTGGCTCTTTTTAGCCAATCATACAAAGGGTAAGAAAGCACCACTCCCATTGGCTCTTTTTTAGCCAATTATACAAAGGGTATGAAAGCACCACTCCCATTGGCTCTTTTTTAGCCAATCATACAAAGGGTATGAAAGCATGACACCCCATTGGCTCTTTTTTAGCCAATCATACAAAGGGTATGAAAGCATGACACCCCATTGGCTCTTTTTTAGCCAATCATACAAAGGGTAAGAAAGCACCAATCAATACTGTAAGACCTCTAGTACGATGAGAAGCCTACATAGATAGGCAGCTTTAGAATATTTCTAACAGAATTTCTACAATTACACTCTTACTTATAAAATCACTTCTAACTCAGAACAGAAACACAAAGAATGTTCAAGATAGTAGAGGGCAAGAGGAATATATTCTGTATACATGTAGAAAGTTAGAAAATAAAGGTATCCATGATTAACAACTATAAAGTGATTCTACTGAATCAAGATAATAGTAAGATGAATTTTGCTACTACCAGAACGGGTTTGTGACATAATCTTTGTATGAAAAGAGTTAAAATCTTGTTGCACACAAAGATATGTTTTATGAGACAAGCCATTAAATAATGTCATGTGCCACTAAACAGCATAGCTGAATGTATAATGTTTTTATACTGGAATGTTTAAAGTACATGTATTGTCAAAAACTATGTCTATACAATGTATTTTCAGCTGCAGGCCAGTCAAAGGAGTACAAAATGGAAACTTCTGATTGAATGTAAAATGCATGATACATGACTGAATGTAAAATGCATGATACATACAATATACGTATTGCCATGAAGTGCATGTTTATAAAACTTAATGAGGTGAAGATTACAACATGTCTGACAGTAAAATCTTAAAAGCAGAAGCAGCAATTGCAAGAAATTGATACAAAATACACTGAAGATAAATGAAATGAAAGCGGACATATGACTCATGATAAAGCAGAGTTTGATAAATTCACAAGTTTAAAGGTAAGAGTTGATTATAAACATGGAGTAGGACAATGACTCTGTGAGTATAGAGAGTAACAGAGCATGATTCTGTGTATATAGAGAAACATAGAGCATGACTCTGTGTATAGAGAGTGTCACAGAGCATGACTCTGTGTATATAAAGAGTCACAGAGCATGACTCTGTGTATATAGAGAGTCACAGAGCATGACTCTGTGTATATAAAGAAACATAGAGCAGAGGTCAAAGCTTAGAATATCTAACTATGATTGAAGAGTTAAGCATACTGCTACATAGAGGGATGAATGATTCATGTTTGGATGCAAGTTTATAATTTATAAGTTTGTTTCTCATACCTCCAAGTTACCATTCCACAATACATATTTAGTGCTAACATGCAAAAACTTAGACAACACAATCAACATTAGTACATGATGATAAATACATCAAGTCAATATTTCTTAAATTAATAAAATTGATTAAGATAATTGTGACAGGTATGTGTGACACACATAATGACCAAATATATACAAGCACTTGGACATGATAACAATTTTGATAGATTAGCATGCCTTATTTCATTGTAAATTAAGCAACTAGCTCGAATGTTTTACAGACAGGAAGTCAATAATTCTCGTTTAAGTTAACAATGTCGATACAGACATTCATTGTTCCGTAGACAGAGGGTAAATGAACAATGTACCTTTTACTAGAGGATTACGTAGAATGTGCATGATCAATAATGAGTTATTTATTATTTTTCTAAAAGATGGTTTTAGACCTAACATGATGTAATGAGTATTTAATGCTGGTGTAAAGACAGAACTGGGTTCAGTGAACAACTATCTCAGGTCTTAGTAAACATTCATGAAATGCTAAACCATTTTAAAGACGTGTTAATAACCCCCAAATATTTTAATTATATGTAAAAATTTAAATTTCTGTTTCCATAGCAACCAGGGCATTGACCTGAGCAGTTTCAAAGGTAAGAGAGTGTAAACTAGCGAGACTTGCCATGCAGAGCTGACTGTACACTGCCATAGGTTGCCATAGCAACCGTGTTACTGTTATCTGTAGTCACGTGCACAATAGAACCTGTTGCATTCACATCTGTATCGAGTTGAGTTATCTCCCCTGTAGGCTGTATCGCACTCAACAGACGTCCCATCTTGTCGTACGTATACATGTAGATCTTCCCATCAGATAGTTGTTTGCTCATCAGTAATCCCGTCGTAGCATCGTAGGTGAAAGTAAAGCTGGTATTGTCTGGGGAGTGGAACTTCTGTAGACGTTGCATGTTGTCCATCTGTAGATGACTCTTCTCACTGGAGGGAGAAATAATCTCCTTGGCTTGTCTGTCATAATCTCTCTCTATTTGTATACTCTTCCCAGCATTATCTGTCACAGCAACCAGTCTGCCATAGAAAGAGTTTATGTTGTATGTAAAGTTGTACATGTACTGGTCTGTCATAAGATTAACAGTATGTACTTGTTGACCGTATCGGTTGAATATATAGAGTTCCTTAGTTTCCGTGGAAACAACTTCGTACTGATCGAGCCAGTTTATGGTTGGGAGCTCAGAGATGACGGAAAACACACGAAGATTACCAGAATCAGCAAAATGTGCGATACCATCAGGGGTCACTGTGATGGAAGTCAGTTCCTCAAACAAAGCTTGTGCCGCCAATGATTCTGTAGGGTTGTAACATCGGCATGTCGTCTGCTGACAATCACACTTCGATTTGGTTCCAGCAAAATGGTGGATACGTCCATCTGTGGTGACCACACGTACTCGGTTAATATGATGCGTATCACTCTCTAGAATATACAAATCGCCGTTTGGTCCAAATGATAAACTTTTAGGTTGGACAAGTTTGACATGATCAGCAATACTTGAGGCTTGTTCATCATCTGTCAATACACCAGTCGGGAGAAAACTGACATCTATCTGAGGACATGTGATTGGTCGCCCAGCAACAGTTACCACACGATTATCCTTGGTGAGTTTTAGAATTATGTTACTATCTAGTATATGTAGAGTGTCATCCAGAGGATCTATAGCTAAAGCTGTAGGCCAGTGTAATCTCACCTGTAATAAAAACAAATACTGTATGGTCTATCAAAAATAGGCAATAAATCATTAAAAATATCAACTATTTCAAAAGCTTACAATGGTACTAAGAAGCAATCTATATTTGCTATTCAACATTGAATAAGTCTAAACTACCTATAAAATCTTTCTCTAAAATTTAAAATGTATTCTTAGAAGGCAAAGATAATAAAATTTAATTTCTATGGAAACAGTTTGTGTGTCAGATATAGCAAGAATCTATAAAGATAAGATTCCCAACTACCCAAATCTGTCTAATTTCCAGTGAACATATATTCACAGGTGAAATCATAAATGTTGTAACGTCGAATAATCCTTACCTCATCAGCCGGCATACTTTTGTCACATGACATTGGTTTCCATGTTTTGGGTTGATCTTGAGATCCAATCACTGTCGTGATAATACCGTTAGTGTTGATTTTACGTATGTTAGAACCATCAGCGATATAGATCACACCATCTTTGTTTATAGCAATACCTGAAAACAATTAAATATATATACATACAATCAATAATGTTGTAACTAAACAATGTTCTGAAGCAAATAAAAGGACATTGATAAAACTCTTAACTAAAGGTTTGCACTGAGAACATCCAACGTGCACATAAGTGGCAAAATGTATTTTCATAAAGTTACATATAGAATCAACACAATTTAGCAGCAGTATAGAAGTGAATAATAGAACCTAGATTCACAATCACCAGTGATATCCAATTCAATTGAATTCGGGATAGATTAGACCATATGCTTCTAGATTCTAAAATCACACTTGACCGTTGTTACAGTGATTACATTTACAAGCAAGAAAGCTCTGGGCAAACTATTTACCTTTAGGATGAGAGAATCTAGCAGTGAGAGCAGTTTGACCATCACCACAGAGGTCACTCTCTCCAGGTGTACATTCATCTCCAGTACCCGCAACAACTTCATAATTATCTTCTAAATCACGGACTGGTCCCATTGTTTTCACATGTATGATTCTTCTCTTCATGTAATCAGAGAGATACAGTCTACTGTCCACTGGGCTCACAGTCATATAGGGTTTATGTGATGTATATGTTCTGTAAGTTAAACATTACATAGAAATGATAAGTATTACATAACAAAGATAATATTAATAAATTAAGAAATAAATACTAACATAAATTATTATCAAATTTAATAGTCCATATTTTTTCACTCAACATGGACCTTTAGGAAATGGCTACTGCGCAACGTTTAAAAGTATAAACTTAACATTTAATAATAAAGAGACCACAGATTTTTTAAACTTCATCACTATTTTACAAGTTGTACAATTACTGTATGTAATTAAAGCACAGGTATAAAGTTTCTATATCAATTAACAGAACATATCAAAAGAAGTTACATACCCCATCTGTAGTATACTGGCAATCTCCTCCCTACTAGGGGACAGTTTACGTATAAAGTTATAATCCCAGACATACAAACTACCATCTCTACTACTAGCCAGAGCCATGGGAGCTAGGAGACGATTATCACGTGCCATGCCATTACAACCGTCACAGTCTGCACGTCGTCTCTGACCGTTACCTAGGATACTGATCAACTTCTTAGGTTTCTCTTTCAGGTATATGTTGGTACCATCTCCTTTATGAAGTATACCTACAAAAAAACAATGGTAAGGACATATTTACAACTGAAACATCATAGACACACATAAATACCATCACTTCATCGATACATGTTAAAAAATATGAAATCACTCCAAAATTATACATCATCATTAAGTTCGCTCGGAAACACAATTCAATAAAACCTTGATATTCAGAGTTGAATTTACCATATATGTTATAAAAAATTCTATTCTACTAATTCATCTGTCTAATGATGTAGGCTTTAGGATTTCCTAAACATATTCTACAGGCTCCAGTTAGTTCTTATCTCGGACATATAATATAAATATGTTATATGATAGCTTACCTTCCTGGAAATTATATGTATGATGTATATCAAAATTCCAGCGACCAATCTCAGACGATGTCAGATCAAAACCACTCATGGTTGTACTTCTTGTCTCCCAGAAGATATAACCACACCCACGATATTGGTAGCCAACATTTACTGAAATATAAAACAATAAAAAGATCATGTATTATCATATGATTCTATTTTTTTCTAAAGTAAAACAGATCAACATTGTTTAACATTGTTCTGATGGTCAGACTGAATTCTTACCAGTCAGTATACCATAACAGGCAAACTTTACTAAACTCTGACACAGAACTAATGTTACAGTTTTGGTAATGAAGTCTGTTATCATACTATATAATATAGAGTCAAACCTGTGAATTAAGTACACCCTTGGGAAAGACAAAATATGGCCTTTACTGACAAGTGGCCTTAATTGGAGGTCATTTTGTTCCAAATATTCAATGATGTTTTTTCAAAGAATGGCCTTTATTCACAGGGTGACCTTTATAAGGGGATGGTAGCTAAGTCAGGTTTAATTGTATACTGTATACGTCTTTAAATTGGCGGGGCTAACTTTTGGCGTTTTTTGAAAAGTTAAATATTAGCGGTGGTCAAGAATTGGCGATTTCATGAAAATCCGCTAAAATAAAATCATCTATTGTCCGCCGCCGCTAAAATTAAAACCAATGTAACCTATATTTCAATTTGCTTTACATCTTTAAATGTTCTTTGTTTGTAACCATTTTCACACCTTCCATATACTTGTACAATGCCCTTTTCTTATTGTGATATACATCGTTAAAATTATCCCTTTGTTATAAAAATTGCAAACATCGTCGAAGATTAGCACCTTTTATTAACAAATGGTAATGGTTTGCTAGTTTGTCCATATCACTTTTTTGTTGATAACCACTATTTTTATATGCCATTTTATGTATATGTATGAAAGTATAACTTATTTGCATTTATTTGCATATTTAACGACTGCTTAATTATTTTAAGCTTAAGTCAAGTTTTTATTTTTTTGGCTATTATTGGCGGTGTTATATATCTGCGGTGGGAATTATTGGCGGGGTTTTAAATTGGCTGAAACCTATCAACCGCCAAAATAGCGAACATTAAACCACCGCCAAAATTTCAACGTATACAGTATAGAATACAATCACTTACCTCGCACAGGGACAATTCCGTACACTTTCTGCTTGTAAGCATTTCGTCTGTTCCAGGCGTATGTATACTTCAATTCTGCGTCTGCTTCAAATGATTTCTCAAACTGTATACCTTCCACAGATACTCTCAGATGTACAATGGCGAGTGTTCTAGGTAAATCTTTCGTTGTCATCTGTATCATGATAACAGATCGGTACCCGGGTGTCTCACTGCTATGATAGACAAGATTAACACTGGTTCCCGGTATACTGATGCTTTCCTGTAAAACCTGAAAATAATAAAGCATCATCCACTAGATTTGACATGATTTTTATATCACTTCGTAGTTGTTCAAATGAAGTATTAACATGTAACAGCTGAGAGAAAGGAAGATCACAATATTGGTTGTCTCTTGAGCCAAATATGGACAAACTTACCTTTGAACATACTTACTGTCTTACACTTAACTTCTATAGTAAAGAAATGGATACTGCCATTTACCTGTGATTCTGGGATAATTGTACTTTTCTCAGGACAAGAACCAAGTTGTGTATGTTGCCATGTTGACAGGACGACAGGTTGAAGTTTATAATGATCATGTGACACGCTACATAGATCTGGGTCAGGAGTCAAAACATCTCGTTCATTTAATGCCATGACAACAGATTCCATAGTGATAATCTGATTCCAGGGTACCAGTACACTCACTGTACGAGGTAAGAAGGGCTGTCTAGAAAACTTCAGAGTCACTGAACCACCTCCATTCACTAGAATATCAAATCTGAAACAAAAATAACAGCCAAAAAATAATCACAATGAAACCTGATACAAGCAAAGACTATTAAGTTTTAAATTAAGTATAAATTACAATAGTAACAGTTGATCTCATATAAAATCAAGCAATTAAAATGGCTGCAGGGCATTCTTGCACTGAATTTGAGTTTTTACTCACTTACTTGAGAATTTCCCCAAATTGCTAGTATAACTTGAGTGTTTCTTAACTGAATATAGTAAATATCAAGACTGTTGGGAAAATACAGCCAGGGCTCAAAATAAAATATCTAAAATAGAACTCCAATTAGTCGAAATGAGATCTGAACATTGACTATATCATAATGATCTTGCAATTATTATCTCAGATACTTACAGTCCATGATCACGTGTCCGTGTAAAACCATACAACGGTTGCTTGTCAATATCAACACGTACACCAACCAGCGGAGTTTTATCTGCAGCTTGTACTCGCCCACGGATCACTGATACTTGACTGAAATAAAAAAAATTAACAATAGTCATACGTTGAAAAATAGTAAAATATCTGTATTGGAATCATAGAAAAACACGATATTAATCATATTGAGGTTGTCTCATTGTCCAGAAGAAAAACTAGTCTGAAAAATTGTAATTAAATTAACCACTGACCATTTAAAACATACTTATTATTTACTTTATTGATTTAGACACTGTATGTATTAAGTCAAAATAATCAGTTACCTAACAGTATCCTTGTATAGACTGTCACCTTTACAAAATCTTTAAATATATCTTAATCATTATACAGACAAACCTGTGTTAGCAGCCACCTCTGAATAAAGGCCACCCTGTGAATAAAGGCCACCCTCCCTGTGAATAAAGGCCACCCTCCCTGTGAATAAAGGCCATTCTTTTAAAAACTGTTTTGATTATTTAGAACAAAATAACCAAGAAATAAAGGCCACCAGTCCCATCAATAAAGGTCACATTATGTCTTTACAGAGGGTGGCCTTTGTTAACAGGTTTGACTGTAAATCACAATCGGAGACAAACCTTTCATTGAAGGCATTTTTAGACGTCTCCATCTGCACGCTGTTTTCTTCAACTAAGAATTTCAACTTCTCATAGAATGAAGCCGTAGTAGATGGTGCTTGTTTATGAAGTAAGATTTCTGCCGGATCAGGTGATGCTCTACAATATAAGTTATCTTCACATTCTGGGCTAGAGCAGCAGTCAGGGTCCATACAGTCCTGTAAACCATCTGTAATATAAACATATGGGAAATGGTTACATTAAATGACATACACAATTCTATCTCAGAAACAAAGTTAATATTAAGGCTCAGTAGTTAGATAGACATGTCACTTTGTTCCTTATGGGTAATTTCAAGTAAAGATATACAAAGTATCAATGTTCGAAATGATAACATTACTGATGTATCTACAAATATGGAAAGACAAAATGTGACCTTTAGTGACAGGTGGCCTTTATTTGGAGGAGGCCGCTAACACTAGTTTGACTGTATATTCAAATAAATACATACAAACCCTTACTTGTTGATGGGGAATGAATTGACAAATCAGTCATTTTACACCTAATATAGAGAAATTTATTATACCTCCATCATTATCAGAATGATCTTTACACTGCATCTCCATGGAAACGTCACAAGCATCTCCCTTCCATCCATCTCTACATTTACAGCTGTAACCTTGGTTACCTAGTGTACATACACCGTTATTGCTACAATCATTGGGACAGCCATCTGAAACACAACAGATACAAGAATAAAGTTTATACATAGGAACACTTATTTGGAAGGTAAAAGGATCTAAGTTCAACTGATAATAAACAATTTTACAAACTAGAATATTAATGTGTCCGGAGGACTGAGAGCTAAGTCATAAAGGGGCCATAACTCCTGTGAAAATGTTTGAATTTTAACGAAAATAAAACTTGGCCTGTATTTTATTATGATACATTTTCATGTTAAATATGAAACCAATCCTTGAAATATTTCTAGAGTTACTGCTCGGAAACCAAAATTTGAACATTCCTGGTACTTACCTAAACTGCAATGTTTTCCATTGTAACCTTTCAGACACTGACACGTTCCATTGTTACAGTTACCACGGATACCGTCACAACGGGGATCACATCTGAGTTGATCACAGAGGGCGCCACTCCATCCTGCATGGCACATACACCGTTGTTTATGACAATCACCATGGTAACATTCCAGTCGACATTGTTCTGTTAAAACAAGGCATTGTAACTAAATATATGTACAGTCAATCACAAGTAACCGGTCATCTTTATAAAAGACATTCTCTTCACACAGATTTATTCATGTAGAGAAGGTTTAAACCATGGTGCGGCCTTCGTTGATATGGATTACTACATAGGTTTTATCCCAATACAATTTTCATGAAATAACAATAAATAGTAATAGCTAGAACATACTATTTAAACTGATTTTATTATGACAGATGGGAAAAGAAATAATTTTAGGTTCATGATTAACATACATGTAGATATATTTAAGTAGTATATGTACCTATAACATTACATATAATACATGCTACATTCAGGGTGGTTAAATCATAAATCAATGAGACATTTTGGTGTAGGGAAGTCATTTGCATAATATATCAACTAGCATGCAATCAAAGCAAGTTAAGGCTAACATAACACAAGATGCAGGGCAAGCAGATGCAAAAAGCAATGCAAAACAACACAACATTAATTATAGTATTACTATAATTAAGGGGAAGTAACTCTAAATAAACATCCACACAGCTTGCAAGAGTCGTCTACCTTTACACAAAGGAGAAAATGGAACTCATCTTCCATTTTTCCTCAACATGGCAGACAGAACACAAATAATTGAGTGAATTCATATGATATGTGGATATAATTAGTTTTCTAAACTACCTTTCACTGTTATGTTAATAGTCGTGCCTGAAATTAATACATTATAAAAGTATTAATTTAACTACAGGAACATACAACAACTAATCTCTAACAACATGTTAGTGTTTTATCCTAGGAATTCATTAGATTAACAAACAAGTTAAATTCGGCTAATAAGACATTTCTACTAAAGATATAACCTGATTTGGATTCATGTTCAAATCTATTCCAGCTTTTTCATATTAACTTTATTTGATAAGTTTCAATACAAAATCTTAGATAAATGTTACATAGTACAAGAGTGCTAAAAAACTGGATGCATAGAAAAAAATATTCCAAATTTTACATACAGAGTGGTGCACCTTAGTGATGAAGCGTAAGTTCTAAAAATGGTAGCTTTATGGATTTAAATCCAACAGCCTTGTAAAAATTTGTTTTAGATTTTTTTTATAGAAATAATTCATGTATATCTCAATCAAAGATGCCTTGTCAATAAAATTTGCTATTGAACATAAAATAGCATCCTACTCAAAACCTAGCAGATTTGTTAGTGTTCATAGCACAATGGTCATACATGTAATGGATAATTATTCTGAATTCTAACAATGCAAGAAGCATTTTACACTTTCCATGCTGTAAATGCAAGTTTACGGTGATTTATTATTATGATCAGTAAAGTAGACATGTTATTCCAGTAATATGATATAAAACAAGGGCAATAACAAAGGTATTCCAAACACAGGCTCTTCCATTTACCTGTCTCACAGTCCCTGCCCATGAAAAATCTCTCACATTCGCATGTCGCCTCCTCCACATTGTATGTGCCGTGCCCAGAACAATTTTTTGTGCAAAGGTGAGTTATATTTATTTTATCGGGGATGCTACAGTCTGTCCCCTTAAAACCCTTGTAACAGACACACTGACCAAGGGCACAGACCCCGTTACCCGAGCAGTTAGGAAGTAGGCAATCCACTGGAAAATTATATACAGCAGAGATAAGAGGTGTAGAATTTATAATTCAGAGACATAACTACAAATATATGACAACTCAGCATTATGAACGTATATTAAAATAGTGAAATACCAAATTCATTCAAGAAGAATCAAATGAAACTAGTCTAGCCTTTTTAGATACTTGAGATAAATATCACACAGATTGCAGTCAGAGATCAAAATAAGGTTCTGGTAAAACTTATTTACCAATGGTGTATACAAGACAGGCAACTCTTTGATAACGTCTTTTAAATTAGATTTTGAATTCTTATAAAGCAATTCTGTAAGTATGTTTGTAGATACAAGGATTATATAAATCTTCTGTATTAAGATTTGATCATTGGGGACAAGAGTTCTAATGCTGAGTTGTGTCTATACATTGGTTAACACAGACAGTACAGAAAATTGTTACAACAGAGAAAGCCAAGCAGAAGCATATTAAAGCTACATACATAATGGAAGAAGCAGAATTATACAGACACTTGTTTTAACATATTCATTGTACATTTACATGTAATTCTTACTGATTAAGGTTCATAAAATTATTTGAAACATTACCAAAGCTATAAACATGGTAAGCTGACCTAGCTTTAGAATTTTTATAATTTAATAAAATAAAGTGCATTATAGTTTCATAATTAACAGGGAAATGTGCAAAAAAGATTGTTCTTTGATACTTAACATTGAGTTCTATAAAACATGCTGTCTTCCATATTGTACATACAGACACAGTACAGAAATACATGGCAGAGAATGTAGTGTTATAAACAGAATATCTATTTATTTGTCAATAGTTCACAGAAATACATGTCCATAATCCATTACCCAAGTCATTAATTCAAAATAGCCCAAGTCAGTCCAACACCCAGATATTATGTTATACAAGCATACATCATTCAAGATAAATCTCCCATTCATTCCCAGCAAAATTAGACCTTACATAACCAATACCCTTATATAATTGATATTTAATTAAATAAGACCATGCTAAAATCAAGTCAAATAATACAAAATTTTAATACATCTTAATATAAATGATTTACAAATCTTCAAAGCCTGTTCTCCCAATATGTGCACCAGATTACAACTTAAAACAATTACATAAGAAAAAAAAACAAAAGTATATTTATCCCCAAATGTGGTTGTAATACATATACAATGTATCAATTAAAGTATAGTTGAACATAAATTTAAAAGAAGACAAGATTTAGTGAGAGACATTACAGATCGAGTGAATACACTAGCGGACACATGTGCGGTATATAAAAAGCTAACAATAAAACTGAACACCAAAAAGTCAGAGTACATTAATGTGAAGGAAACAGAATGAAAACATAGCTAACAAAAACTAAAAATCAATAAAAGTATCAGAAGATTACAGACATAATTTAATCTAATTGTGGTGAAGACATAGACGAAAAAATGCGATCAAGATTTTCCTAAGTCAAAAGAAAAAATATTACGACATCAAAATTTTATAAGCCATCTTGTGAAAGGATCAATAGATCTTTCAGACTAATAGAAAAATAATGACATAATGACGTGACTTGTAGCAGGACATGATGTAAATCTAACGGGAAATGTTCAGGAAATGTTTCGTTTGGTTCAAGGTCATACAGTTGTCGTGTAGCAATAAAAATCATATTAAGACCTTGGTAAATGAGAAATATCAGAGGCAGTAGGGCATTATAAGATATCTAACAGACTTCATAGCCAAGGATGACAATATAACAGAATGGCTGGATTATCAGAAGAACTTTGAGAAAACAGTCAAGGTCTAGATAGACTATAACAAATATTGAGGGATTAAACACCATTAAAATACGATCTTCCCAAGTTCTTTGATGTTACATCGAGAAAAAGAAACAACAATATGATCTTATGAAGTTTTTTGGTGTTGCGTTAATTTTGTGAACAAGACTCACCATTTCCGCAGTCAACACCATTAAATCCATCATGACATTCACAGCGTCCATCCACACATACGCCATTACCGTTACAGTTAGGTACGATACATTCATCTTCTCGTACGTCACATTCTACGCCTTTCCATCCGCTGTGACATTCACAGTGTCCCCTGTTATATACACCATTACCATTACATAGCACTGGACAGGTCCCTAAAAATATACAGAATACATACATGTTAAACCATTAAATTTAGTATTTAAATCAGGAAATATCATCTTAGATGCTTTATATCTTTGATCAGCACCATCAACCAGGACATATAACTTTGATTCACCAGGAGTAACTCTGAACGAAAAAGGTTACGCATACTAATGCCTTGTATGTCCTTCATATTGCTTCGTTGAACTGTCTTGACATTGAAACCGCAGCAGTTACATGACAAGACAGACCATGGATTTGCATCAATGAAATCTTTTCTAGGTTTGTTTGTAGCAGGCATGACTGATTTTACATGAAGGGACTTGGTATAAAACATTACCAGACGTTAAAGTGTTACGTGATAAAAGATTCACTTATCTTTTATTGATGATGTTATTAATATTAAACACCAAATTTCTGATATTTGATGTTAAATTTTGATATAATTAAAGTAAGAAACTTTTTATATTCACAACAATCATAAATCAGAGAGAAATATAGAACATTGCATGAAACCCAGAGACTGCTGATGTAACAAATGAGTGAAAATTGTTTTCCCTTGTTTACAAACCATTGAGTTAATTCACAAACCAGTCTAACCACAGAGAAAATTGCAGCAGAATGCTTGAACCAGTCTAATTCTTATTAAACACTCATCACATGATGCTGATTAAGATTACAGAATATTTTGGACGCCTTAACACAATCCAATCAGCCTAATTTTGAATCCCCAAACATGCAAAATCATAATTAAAGTGAGAAAAACTCACTGGCAATGGAACCCAAAGACCATTATCTAACAGCAAGATACACATGATATAGTTGTAGCATGCATGTATCTCACTAAATTTGCATTTTCCGTGATCATAGTAGGAATGAGTCAAAATGAATTCACCACATTTTGATAGAAAGATCAGGTTTTTTGGTCTTTTACATGATTCCTGGAATGTTCAAACAGCCAGTGATTAAATTGATTTTTGGAGGGAAATTTCCTTTTTTTTTTTAATGAGTGTGAAATGAAAGTTTAAACCAGTCTTCAATTTCGTCAGACATCCCGTAACAACATCTTCAGTTTTAAATCCATTTCTGAACAGACAAAACTGTAACAATGACGCCATAGACAGACAACTACAGTTTTGGAAACTGAGCAATAGTTCAGCTTTCCATAGTCATCACCCACTTGGCGTGCATGACAACGTTTTATACATCTGCTATTCAATTGTTAAACTAGTTCCCGTTCCATGTTGCAGTGCAAGTCTATGTATGTTCAGTTTCCATGAGTACTTTCAGTACTTTGATGATAAATGTCTTCAGTCAGTCAGAATCATCATTTTATGGATGCTTACATAAAACAATATGAATATAATGTCAGCATGGTATCCTATATACTATAAGACACACTCCATCATCTTGCTCCAGCAGATTGTAGAGAATCAGAATCATTTATTATTCATACGACCACGTATAAAAATATACAGACATAAGCTCATCCATACCTCAATATTTATAAAGCAAGGATATCCCCTGCCATCCCGGTGTAACAAACAAGTTGACAAACATCAGCTGACAGGAAAATAAGAGGAAGTAAGGAAATTGGAGATAAGTTGCCAAGACACACTGTAGTCTGGAATCCAGCTAGCACATTGAGGATTGATGACAGGGCAAACACATGGTACAGAAACAATGTAACGTATATTATGTTTATACACAGGAAGTGAAATAATGGATTGTGGGAAATTGTCTCCAAGTTTTATCGTTTTCTTTCACTGTTTCAGACTTCTGTGTTGACATTTTGTCTGGAAATCTAGTTGTAAATCAATTGAATTTTCCCCACCCCCCTACGACAAGTCAGGTGACATATAACTTACTTTGGTTACAATCCCATCCAGTAAATCCCGGGAAACAAACACACTGTCCATCAACACAGTTACCATGGAGATAACAGTCACCAGGGCAACCAGTCTTAGGTTCTAAAATATAAAATATTGTTATAAATATAAAACCTTTTAAAAACAGTATTTGAATGCAAATATAGTACAAATGAACATAATCTAATGGAATGATTAATTTGAAGGTTTTTCTGCAAAACATTTAAAATCTTAATCTATCATAAATTGCTATGGCAACTATGTGAACTAAGTTCTACCAAGAGAGAAGCTATTTCTAGCAAATTCATTGATAATACGATTAGCCGATGAACTGAATTAAGGACAAATGTTATACATTGTAAATATAATTCCCTTAAACCACACACTAGAATTAATATCATTGGCTTGACTATATATCTTCAAAAGATCAAATTACCCGAACACTTTAGTCAATACAATGCATTCAATATAATAATTCACTTTCTGTAAAATCCCCGGGCAGAAAAAATACCCCCCCCCCCTTCTCCAAAATAGGAGTAATTAGGGATTATATAATGACATAAGAGGAAGAAGATACTCTCAACTAGAGCTTAATGAATACGTGGCACGAAGAAACTAGCGTTTTAGATACCAAAGCCTCCTACAGGTTGTGTAGGGAGTTAAGAACTCTAACCAAAGTCTAGAGGGGTCTTTTTAATGATGTAAGGTTGTCACATAATGAATGTAAAAAACCAGACAGGGTAATTTCATAATAGCAATGAAGCAAACAAAATGACATCTACGTCCAATTATTGACAAAAGTCTATTCCAGGCATACAATATACTGAACGGAGACTATACTGACAGTAAAGTAAATACAGAAATTACTGGGGCTACATTAGGGCAATTTATACGATTATAGTCATGAAAGGAACATGAGCTGTTCTGAGAGGGGGTGGGATTAATTTTGTGCATTTACTAGTTAGATTATGTAAATAACATTGCACGCAGGACGATGCAGAGAGGTAAATATAAATGATACTCATAATGATTCCAAATACACTTAAAAGACCAACATTGTGTACTCAGAAGTAACTTTGTAAGCATTCAAATCATTAGCAATAAATCTGCCCAAGCTAAATATGGATCTTTATTGAAATAAAGCTACATTTAAAATTCCAAAATTCATCTGCTTTAAAGGTGATTCAAACACCCAAAGGACTTACAAAGATGTGAATATCTACCACGAAATTAACTCCAACTAGACAACATTAAACTCAAAGGTGATGTAAAGAAGCCAAATGAGTAGCTCATTTCTATGATCAGGACAATAAAAGCAGCATCATTGATTAAATAAATAAATTGTCAAGTCTTAGACACAAGTCAATGAAGACTAGCCTTTAGTGATTGATAAGAAAAAGAAATATTGTTACAGTAATGAATCTGGAGATACCTTATAAAATATTTATCTTATCTGTCAAACTGGAGGTCAGGCAAATACATATGTATTCTAAGTTTCTGGAAAATAGCTTTGGGGAGAGCAATGTGGTCACATTATACAATTCTTTCCTATTTAGGATGTGCATTTTTTGTAATCTAGTAGACAAACCCTGGAGCATTCTTTGATACCTCCAGAACATATCGTACAGCATCGTGCGACGTCATACAGAGTAGAAACAAGAAATACTGGGAGATACGAAAATCCAAACCATTAATATTCATTATAGCATTATGTCTTCTAAGAGAGAACCACTGTGGTCATATGATATAACGTGCTAATAGAACAAGAACAAGTTGTTATAACAAGTAAATCGAGAGGAAAGGCAGCAAAAATGTGCAGTGATGTTGCCAGTTGGGGAAGTTTTTGGTGATTAGTGATTAGGTATGGATACGTCAAACTTAAGTCATCATACGAACAACTTACTGTAGAAGTCTGTTTTCAATGTGATCGTCTGTGTTTTATCCTGGTCATTGTACACAGATATAAACCATACACCAGCTTCTAAATACTTGTTAACAGCTGACTCAAGTAACTGAAAATAGACAAAGTAAAATGTTCCATCAAGGTGCAAAAAGCTTTTAGTGAGAGAAAGACACCATTGAAGTTGATTGAACATCCATCATGTTTTTACGTAACGTAAGAACAATCGTCTCTTCTGAAATAAAATGTCAATTTGGTTACCACTAATGTACAATTGGTATAAGTTTTCAATGGCTTTGGTTACTCTAAATGTAGATGCATGAAATCTTATACATCTGTGACTTGGTTTAGTCCTCCTCTGGGATGAAGAGATTCAAACTGAAAAATAAAGATTTTAAGAGTGCACTTGAATCTGAACTTGTTCATACCTAGTAGGACAATTAAAACAAACAGGAGTGCCGCGAGCATTGCCAACACTCGTCTATTCACTGCCTCGGTGAGATCTATCCACCTATGAAGTTTCATGTTGCTACCTCTTATTTTTTGCACGCAGCAGTGATCACAATAGCTTGACTTTTTCTTTGAAAACAGACGAGCTAAAAATCATTACATTAATACCCAAACTTTAATGTCAGGGTAAAACTGACTAAATAACAGACAACGTAAACAGCACACCCGTGAAACATTTGGTTTCATGATAATGCAATGCATTTGGTTTTATCCCCTAAATGTGGGAATTTTGTCAAACATTTGAATAAACACAACAGAGTTTCCAAGACCTCTCAAACCTTATTGACCTTTTCCCCTCCATTTTACCACCAATTCCAAAGAAGCTTTTTATTCTCAGTAAGACAATTTGTTTAAGTAAAAGCGATGCTGTTATCCAAGGTCATACATATTTCACCCTAAAACTATGACAACAAACACAAGTCATCATAACAAAGAAACCACAAAATAACAACAAAGCCCTAGACTTAAGAAAAAAATAAATAAGCTGTCAGATTCTGGACTATTCCAGCAAAGTGACTTTCATCTCCACATTAATCATCAGCACAGTTCTACACTTTGATTTACTTGGTGTCATTAAATGGAACATTATTCATAGAAAATATAATCAAATCTACCAGAGTGAGATTAGTTACCAATTTTATACAAGCATCCTAGGGGTTCTATATTATGGTCATGCATAATGGCCAATAAGAAAAAAAATATTCACATACCATCAGTGTAATGTGTGACAATGTATTAAACATAAGACTGGGAAAGTTATAATAAATAAAAGTATATTTTCAATCAATCAAAGTTCAATATAATACAGGACATATTGAGGAGGATGGTAAGGGGTCAGTGCTCACTACCACGGCAACAGTGAAAAGGTTAACAACAGAGCCAGTTAGGTGTCAGGGTTCTCTTCAGCTGAACATAACATAGATTCATTATGGAACTAAAAAGTCACCTACAGTGTATTCAACCAAATGAATCAAATGAATTTGATCATGGAGTAAATATCATTCTACCAAGAATTGTATCATTAAAACATACTGTAAATCCATTGAATGACAACATAATCTGCCATGAATGATAAATACCCATTACTTTAAATAAAACATTCTAAAAGTGCATAGAACTGAATACATTCACATTAATCATTAAATACAGTTGCCAAGATAAATACTCAAGAATCAGCATAATGGAATAGAACTGAATTTGAAAATATTTGTTCTAAAAAGATTATCCATAGAGATTTAAGCTCATTTGAATCTTAACCTGCTGAATTAACTGAATGGACTTGTCCAACTTCTATTTTGAAACAGTCCATTATCAATTTAAGGGATGTCACAATGAAAATTTAGAAGTCAGTCACTCAACAGTAAAGAGCCTGGTCAGACTATATATGGGTATGCAGAATAGCCTGTCTCTATCCTGGTTGCAAAGGTTTGCAGCTTCAGTTCCAGTCTAGTAAAAGGTTACCAAATATAAGGGGAAAGCCTTCAGTGCTTCAGGCAAGCAAGTTGATTACAATCGTTGAATTTTTCCGAGACAATTAACATCTTGCAGACACGCAAAGACACAAACATTTTTGCAGATTTGATTTCCTGTTTCATGAGGCTGATTGGAAATATTGTGTAAATTTAGTTCAATAAAAATCTGAAGATCCATCAAAAATACAACATTTCACAATTGGAGAAGATTGTTTTTTCTCGCTTCTTGCATATTTCAGGATTTCTAGAAGAAAACCAAACAGAAATCTCTGTGCAGATTGTGTGGAACAGTTTCATTCAGTAAACTTGTACATTCTGTCAATTAGCTGAAATATGTTGTTTTTTCTTTAATTCATCAACGTGACTGACACGATGCCGTATGCAATCTGATGTCTGTGACAAGTTTCTTTAATCACATAATGTACAGAACTGTTAAGTCAGTGAATGTCAATAAAGAGGAAACTGTAATATCTAAAGATGAAATTTTTTTTTTTAATCAAATCCTAACTCCGCTCAGTTCATCTTGGGGAGCATACCGCTGAGCAAGTCACAAAGTTTGAATGACAAATTCAATCAAATGAACTGGGAAAAAAGTGGCAAATTTTGACATGGCCCCCAATTGGATAGAAAGATGTTTTTTTTACAAATCAATATTAGATCTATTCCCAGATGTATACATATGACAAACAACTCATGTAAAATATATCAAGATAATCAGAGAAGAAGATTTCTCCATTTCAATGAGACTTACAAAAAAAACATTCTAACTACAGCGATTCTTCCCAGTCGATGAAACTTACAATTTCTGTATTTCAATATACATGTATCCAGCATCTAGGGACTGCAACACAGACTTTAATTGAATATATTATGTGACAAGGAGGTTTCAAATTAAATAAACTTGTGACACAGCACAGCAAATTGTTTATATCAATTTTTTGTAGAGTAAGAAAATTAAAAGGGTTTCCTTCAGTGCCAAACTGGAGTCCCTTTTAATTTACACTCACCCCTTAAATTTATCCGACAACATTAATTACAATGATTCTAAAAGTGACAACATTAAACATATAGACACCTGAATACAATCAAAGTTTAAGTACAACTGTCCTGTACAATTATTTCTTCTTCTTTGTCAAAGCTAAATGAAATTGGAGGTGGAGCGGTAGTTTGATGGTTTATAAATTTGTCCCCTAATCAGAAGATCATTATAACAACCCACTTATACACAGACTAGTTTTCAAGTATTTTTGTGTCCAGATTTTATACACACTATCAAGTACCTTTTTGGGACCCAAACTTGAGTAAATAAATACCTAACTAAGATTGTTCTAGTAATTTAGTGTAAACAGATATCTTGTACTGTCCAGTTATTTAAGTAAGAAAATATCATACAATTCCAACAGACCATACAAACTTGGCAAACGCGGCCAAAAAGGGGAAAATTAATCAAATAAAATGTCTTATCTTACTCAATGCCAGAGAGGTTTCCTTCCTTCAATTTACCATAAACTTTCTGTGGCTTAAGACAAATTTGCCAATATTCCAAGGCTTAATGTACTTCAAAGTAATTCCATTTATTTATCCTAACAAAAACAAACTAAATATCAGTTTATTTCGTAGGTCTTTAGAATATTTTCCCACAGCGCACATTTGAGTGTCCAGTAATTACAGTAATAGGGTTTGGAGTTTTTTCTAGGATATGCGGGCTGGTCAAATTAGTTTTGTATCCCATAAACTATCAGGAGACTTCTATCAGTAAGATAAGTAAATGACTGGACAACCACACGAATGTTTCAGTCTTATAGATAACTTTAACTCAACAATGTTGGTGGGGTATCTGAAGTGTTTAGTATTTATATAAACAATAGAGTCTATACTACTTAATGTATATTGAACAGGTGCCCTAATTACCTTCGTATCTCGTTTGGCTCTGGAACTGAGCGTACGTCCATCAACAATGTCAAAGAAATCAAACTGAGCAATCGTCGGGGAAGCACCACGTCGACCATACACACCAAGTACTGCATCATCAGGAAGTGTAAAGTTGAAATTCACAAATTTTGATTCGGGTTGATTGAACTGTGATGTCCAGAAAGACTTCGGAGGAATCGCTTGTCGAGTTTTTTCACCAACTTGATACTGTGCAATAGGAAGAGTGGGTGGAGCTAACGTACTGCCTGTAATTTTATTAAGAGTGAATTTTACACATGAATACCTTATACGGTTATGTAAGCAAAGAGATAATTTTCTGATCAACAAAATGACATCAATAGAAAAATGGGATTTTGCATTCAGCAACATTAACCATAACTTAACAAAACAGTTTCCCTTTTGAAGGCGTATGCCAAATTTATCATTAAGAAAATATAACAGTATTAAATAGCATTAGCAAAGACTCCATGATCTAAATCTAACGATAACTGATCACAATGAAAATCATGCTCACATGGAAATTGAGCAGTGAAATTTTGTCAGAGAAGAAAAGACAATATATAAAGTCTTATCAGAAATTTATCTGACATACAGACAGCTTTGTTTGATTCAAATATAATTGAATTGAACAGAAACTAGAAATGATTTAGAGATATTGAATGCCCATAAAGTTCACATCCTGAAGTAAAATATAAGAAAATTCTCCTCAGTGCTTTTAAGACTTCAGAAAACCATATGATGCAGCAGCTATCACAATTATTTGACAATGACTGTATACATCAAAATCAAATTTGAGGACTGTATAACGAGAAACCATTGATTTCTCCTGTGAGACATTATTCACTGAATTAAGTTAAAATGTCCTTAATTGAGACAAGGATGGAAAACTTTCTCAGTTGAATCTTGAACATTAATCATGATTTACTTTATGAAGAGATGAAATCCTGATACATTGAAATAAAAAAGTGTGATGCAGATATATCTGTCGGGTCACAGTCAGATATATCTGTCGGGTCACAGTCAGACATATCACAATCCATTTTAAATAATCCAGAACATCTGTTCATTTTCATCCTATTTGTGCAGTAATTGTCTGTACGGGAGTTAATTGTTTTCAAGTATTCATACTGTCTAGCAGCTAAGTAACGGATGAAACTGTCATAATAAAGATTTAGTACTGTCTGACCAATTCTTCTAATGGTATAGTCGGATCATTAAAAACTTGCCCCCAAACTTTCACATGATTAATGCCATCTTCCATCTAGACAATACCAGCTTGTGCATGCCTTAAAGGGGTAACTGGACTATATAAACCACTAGATGGCGCTGGGGCGGGTTTTTGTAAATTTTTATGCATGTTTCATATCAGAGAGCCCTTTTTTGAATTTTTGAATAAACTACAGAAAAATATTCTTTGAAAATTCTCACAATGATAAATTATTCCATGTCAAAACATTTCATCCAAAAATATTTGTAATATATTAATTCTAAGTGTTACTTTGAGAAAATGTTTAAACCTGTCCAACAGAAAATTTGAATTTGAATTTCCCCGGGAGGTGTGGCTACTTGCTGATAAACTCTCTGTTTGTAAACAGAGGCACGTGCTAATGTTGAGCAGCCGATGCTTTCTATATAACAGGAGTCCAGTGGTCAGTTGATGACTCATCCATTCTTGTGCTATTTTAAACAACAGAGAGTTTAATTGACAGGTAGTATTAGGCACATCAGTTTACATAGCCCAACCCACAAATACTCGCTGGTATACCAGCGAGAGTTACCCCTTTAAGAACATTTAGTGAGTAGATAATGGAGACTAATATATTACATCTATCATAGTCAACTACAACATTCAAAGTTCCTTAGAATAAAGTCTAACCAGACAGTAGTGTTTGGAAATTATCAAATACTGCGTAAGTGGATTTTACCATGTGTTGAAATATTTGCAAATTTGTAACTCTTTGCATTTTGCATTCATAAATGTTTGCAAAAAATATTAAGGCGTAATAATGACTAAAAACAAAAGTCATTAATTTTGTGTAGTCAGAAATGTTAGCTAGCAGAAATGTCCGAAAAAATACTGGAAGGTCATTAATGCGAAAAACGTGGACATTTCTACAATGCAAACTTAACCACTTATACAGTACATGGCCTTAAAACAAACATTGTGAAGCTATAGAACAGACAGCAGCTATTTATCATTTAAATAGTAAGAATTAAAGCATTACTGACCAAATAGTCATAATAATATGATGCATTCTCTACATGAGTTTGCAGCGATACATCACTTGATGACAAGACGCATATAAAACCCATCCATTCATTTTATTGACAACGATCCAGACCTCATGTATCTCTAGGAAACACTGTCTATTGTCAATGTCACTGTTCAAAATAACATGCATTAACCAAAAATGCTTTTTATGGTAAAATGAATTTCATGTTAGGATAAATTTCTTCTGAAGAAACTTGGTAAATAAGGTTATGCAAAAATATTCTATCTTGTTAGCATATCTAACGAAAAGAATCTCTAAAATAATGACTGTATGCTGTCTCCTCACATCAGAGGCACATTTTATACTTAAAATGTTACAATAACAATCACAAACAGGGATGCAATTTCTCTTACACGAAATCGTAATTAGCGTTTGTCAATTTCACGTCCACTCCAAGTTCTTACAGAATACTAAACATAGATTGGTGGAAGCACTTACAGACACTAGTCAGCCTTAAAGACTTATTGCTGATGACATTTCCCACAATAAATGACAATGTAACCGCGGGCTAAGCAATTCTAGATAATGATTGCAGACAGTTAAAAACAAACCTGGTGACATCATGGAAACAATAGATTGATGAAGAAGTCTTCAGAAGTCATTCGAGCCAATTAACACAACCATTAATTGGTTCAATAAAACATTGAGAACAATTTCTTTCAGTTCTGATACACCAAACAACATAACATGTCTAATATGGCTTGCACATATAATTGCAAATTAAGAGAACAATTCTGTGTTACACCTTAACACAAGGGAAAAGAGATTTCACATTCTAATTAGCACATCTAGGAAGAAACAAGCACATAACAGCAAGACATTAGATAGAAAATGTCATCACATTAACTTACACGCAAAATAAATAATGGCCGGAAAGATTTTTATCTTTACTAGAACAGTAGTATCGTAAAGCGGGTCATTACAATCTGGAACATTTTCGAATCCAATTAAATAGAAAAGGATTCTGTATAAATATTAATGGCTTTTCATTGCATGACTAGAGACAATCTCAGGAAGTAAATTAAACAAATATAAATCCAATATACACATTTTGTCCTCAATGAACAAAATAAAACCATAAGGCTGGAAAATCCAGAAAAAAACAGACTTTGCATGGGAAGATCAAGTTGATTTCGACTGAAAACCTGATTACTGTAAATAAGATAGGCAGTTATTCCATTTTTTCGGTTAAAATATAAATTAAAAGTGAAAGTCTGTCTTAAAAACTGTAAATGCACAGGTCCTGTAGAGATTGTCATGAGGAACCAACATTATGAAGTTTGATGATTGTAGGTAGAAACGTTTCGATTCATAGACATGGTTAAAGTTTGGTACAAACAAATAGACAGACAGGCCGTAAACAATATGCCCCTGATCTATGGATGCAGAGGAACAAAAATAGATATGATCATATATAACATAAGCCATCTTAATAAAGGGCAAAGTGAATCTCAGTAGGACAAAAATAGCGTTTTCTTATATCACTAGTTTGTCTGTCAAATCCTTATATTGTAAGACCAGTAGAATATTCTACTATCATTCTATCATAAATCTTTGTGGAAGGACATAACCAAAGTATTATCATTGTACAGTCTTAACAGTAAGCTAAGCCAATGTGAAAACAATATCTATAACCTGACAGACTAGTCTTAATAAATCTACTGAAGTAAATTGATACTTAAGCCAGGAAGTTGTCGATATTGGTGACCAGGAAAGTGTATGCGACCAGATGGGGAGACAAATTTATAGAATATATCAAATATATTGGATAGGTGGTTATAATAGTAGGTGTATAGAACGCACAATTAAACATTTCTATTGATCTTAGATGAAACACTGAAGTAGCCCCGTTGTTTCATGACTGAGAGACATAAAAAAATACTGTTTCTTTTCTTGGACTCAACTGTTTTTTTAATTAAATCTGTGTTCATGCTTCCATGTGATTAGAATGACCAGGTTTAAATTAATCTTCAAATACAACAAAACTCAGTTGTATTGAATAAACATCACTAAGTACAGCTAGATAGATGAAAATATTGAAGTTCCATCTGATTGGTTAATCAAATTATTTGTGAGATTCTGATTGGTTGAGGACTTCATATAATCTGATTAGTCAATCAAATATTTGAGAGATTCTGACTGGTTGAGGACTTCATACTATCTGGTTGGTCAATCAAATATATTTGAGAGATTCTGATTGGTTGATTAGATTTAAATAATTCCATTGTTCAATCAAACATATTCCATGGATTTCTATAAGTTGGTCATTTGAATGCACTTTATAAGAAAAAAATACAACACAAACATTCAACATGCATGAATTGCAATAATAAGGCAATCCTAAAAAAATTGATGGTTTGCAGTTTTGTGACTCATTAAAAAAAACTCATAAAAATATTCATTGATTTTTGAAAATTTTTTCCCCATGCTTTTTCAGTATAGTGCTAGCATTTATTGTGAATGAAAAAAAAATATGACTACCTGCCCACTTGGGTAACATAACTGCAAACCAAATTTGACAAATAGAAGGATATGGAAATTAAGAGCACATCTCAATTTCGAGCAATACACACACTAAAAGTTTCATACAAATTCTATTTCTAGTATAAAGTGAAAAGTATAAACTTGGAATGGTAAACAAGGCTATAAAACAACATGAAAATGGATGACAAAGAAGCTTTCACATATTCACAGCAGACACATTGCTAGTGGATTCCAAAGTCAGAAAATTATTATTCAAAGAAATTTGTAATCTCAGATTTATGGTATTTGAAAAATTTAATACCAATAGATCATTATTTGGGTGTTCAATTTCAACAGAAGTCATTTGCATACACTAAATAAGTTAAAATTGAAAATGCAGAAAATGTGTCTGCTGGGAAACATTGGCAACCCTTATCCTCCATTACTTTTAAGTCATTTTTTGTACACTAAGCAATTCCATTTAAAGTCAGTCTGGTGTTTAAGTTGAAATTGAAGATCGTAACAACTCATTGAGAAATTGATTAACCAGCATATTTTGTGGAAGTAAAATATATAAGTATTGAAGTATAAGGGTTTGATGGAACTACTTTTTTGTTTCGGGACTACTTTATTTAGTGAGGCAGAACAAATGATATTCCTACCCCACTTACCTGCATGCACTACACTATTGTTACGTATAGATGTGACATTTAAACTTTGGAGATATAGAAGACAAGACTGGGAACACAAGGAGCTGTTATTACCATAGCCGCTGTCAGACCTATCGTTAGGGTTCACTTCAACGGCATCATCTACATATCTCGTTTCTGGAAACAAATGAAATGTATCAATATCATGTAACCTAAGTATTAGACAGATCATAAAGAATTTAGTAACATAGCGTAACATTTCTGTGAGTCCAATACCAAAGATATGATCAGTCGATGCACGCAGCTTCATAAATTTAACGTTCTAATCTATCATATTTCCTCGCTAACATAATATGAAAATTAGTCACAAAAGACAATTTCATCAGTGCAAAAACTGTAACAATGAATGGGTTTCTAAATCGAACAGCAAAAAATTAGTATGTTTCGCAATAAACTTGATGTATTTTGCATTATATGTCATAAATTCAATTAGTATCAAGATAACATAATAATACGTCATAAAATAAAACGACATTATCTAATCCAACTAATGGACTGTGACACTTATTACCGATCAATGTCTTATTTCACTACGTAACTTATAGCATTTAGTCATAAAACACAAAAAAATCCTGGTTTTATTCCATCATTTATTTATAAGAATTTTATATTTTTGTGGCATGTAAATGACACAAGTAATCATCTGATGTCACTTCTCTCATTACTTGTCAACTTAATAAGATCGCTAACACATTAATGTCGACAGGGAACATAACTCAATCTGGTAAAATAGTTCCCATATAGAAAATCCACTCTTCATCTAGGAAGGTAGCTTGTAACATAGACGAAACCTTTGGTCATCAAAAGTACTTGAATGGCTTGTATGACAATAAGAACTATACATAATGACAGATAGATTTCTAAGGCATAAAACCAGATTATTCCTGCTTATTTATCAATTTAATACAAACAAGATGGCCTCCCATCAAGGAGATAGAATGTAGCCTCCAAATAAAGGCCACCCTGTGGATTAAAGCCATTCTTTCATTGTTTATTTAGAACAAACTGCCTTCCAAAAAACAACCACCTGTAAATAAAAGCCACAGTTTTGTCTCTTCCAAAGGTTGGCTGTTGTTCAAAGTTTTGACTGTATATACAACAAGATAAATATTACAAAACTTATTCAAAAGGTAGAGGATATCAAATCTACCAGTACATTATAATACAAGATAAATATGAGTTTACTTACTTAACAGGTAGGCAATTACACCTAGTGAAATAAGAAGCATTAGGACTAGTATAATGATGGTCAGACATCTCCAGGAGCAACGTTGCCTCAATTTTTCCTTCCATTCATGTTTTGTACTGTGAAATTTATCATAATGATCCAATTGGCCACTGGGATAAAATGGAATTGTGGGACTAGAAGCGGTGAACTGGTGCGGGTACACAAAGTTTTGCCTGAAAAATAGAAATCATAATTTTATTGATATTTTACAACAAACTTGTTTTTTTACTTAATTTGCTACTAATAATGTACTGGTATGTGTTATGCTTCAGATTTGTTTGTATCGGAATTTAATGATGGTACTGACACTGTTTCGGATCTGTACAATGGGCAGTTGACCTAGACAACCCGCAAAAACAAACAAATCCCCGTTATTATGCTGTATGAATCTGCCAGTTTTTCTACATTATATACTAGACATTAGGACTAGAGATGACACTAGATATAATATACATGTATACAGTGAAGCAGCCACAGATAAGCTTGAGACTCATTGACAGGGTTTCATACCAGAGACCTCCATGACACCAGCATAATACAAGTATTCTATGACGTAATAAACATGCAAGGATTAATAATTAAGCTTCACTCTTTGTTACTCTGTCTGGAACTTCATTTTTATTCAAATTAATTTGAAATATATATATATTTTTTATTATTAAAATATGATTATTAATATAAATAAGCATGCTAGTTGAACATGTTCATAAAAATCTTATTTTACTGATAATAGTCAATAAAGAATTTATTGTCATCAAAAACAGACAATATTATTAGTAGAATGGTATCTATCTAAAAATTTAATAAGAAAATTATAACATATTCACCAACAACTAAAGACCCTTGAAACAATATATCTGAATTATATAAAAAGGATAATAATAGATAAAATTCAGCCAGTTCTATAACCAACCAGATGTGAGTGTTTAACAAATAAATTGAAATTAAAAAAATTCAGCAATGTCAGAGCAAAAACTGACATTTTGGAATAATTTACTTACTTCATCAATTTTCTCCTGGCAACCATTCTTAATTATGTATAATCCAAACACTATATTCATATAATGTCATATATACTGTATATCATACAAAAAGTCAATTCCACAAGGCGTAATGATTAAATCACCAAAATGTTTTCTTCCCGTAAAATAAACACTAATAATTTATAATGCTAACATTGTCCTCAGCAAGAAAACACTGCAAATTAACTCTCTAGCGATAAAAACTACAAGCACAGTACATAATATTGGTCAAACAAGATTCACAGTAAACAGTTTGCTGTCCGTTAAACACTTCAGAGAGTTTTGTCAGGAAAATTGTCAAAGTTCTAAACAGTTCAAGAGACAGAATAAAACAAAAAATGCAGTTTTCGAATTTTCTTCAAATGAAGTACGGAAGAATTATGCACCAGATGAAAAAAAACTGCCGGAAAATGGCTTAAAAATAAAAAGTTTGTCCCTCCTGAGAACTCCCTTGAATCAAATTCCGCTAATAAAGAAGACGCCTAATAGCTTTGGCGAAATTGTCGCAGCAAATGCTTTGTTATAGATTTGCAAGAGACAAAATATTTCATAGAGAACTCTGAAATACCAGCACCATTAGAGAACCTTATAAAATTACGCAAAAAAACACAAAAATCAGCAAAAAGAGCCAGCATGACAGACAAAAATCCCAGCAGTCTGAAACTGTCCAACAAAAGACAGAAATTGTGAAACGACAGAAAATATTTCACCAAGTAAAACCAATAAAAAGTGAGAAAGAAATGCTGTGTTTTTTTTTTCTTCCAGTAAAATCCTGCAGCAATTTTAAAATGTTTAGAAGCCAAACTAACACAAAGCTTGCACACATAGAACAGTGCTAACTTAATTCAGCTAACTATCATTAACACTTTTTTTTCAGCGGATAGAATTCCGAAGAAAAGCATTGATACCAATATTCTTCAGACTCCATTAAGATTACAATGAAGAATAAATCTTAATGGTTTTCACACCGACATTAAGCGTTTTATAGCTACTATATCCGCAAGCAATGTCACGTCTAACTTTGTTTGAAACTGAGATTCAGACAAATTGATGTAACAAAAAGAAAAAAAATAACAGAAATTAAATACAATCATCCTCAAAGCCATGACAATGGAAGAATTAGCTAAGAATGAAACAAGATTCAGTCTCAGACAATATTCTTGTCACTGTCTGTGAAATCAGGTGGTACTGGCGTCTCCCGTTCAGAATCCATGGATTTTTCTGAGAATGCTGCCGGTAAATAGTTCCTCTTCAAGTCTAATTTTCAGTAACAATAAATTGTTGTTCAGGCAAGTTTACATTAAGACAATAAACTTTAAACTGTGACAATGACAACACACACTAAATAACACAAACCTATGTTTTTCAGTTATTAAACTCTGGGGCATTTAACAGATTAACCAAGTTTTAATTAACATACACTGGTGCAAATGAATCTAGCACCACCATTGACCTTCACAATACAGTACAAATTGCTGCTTTAAATCAATAATAGACAATTTAAGTGGTACCCACTTAAAGTTATCTAAGAATCCAATCCATTAACACCTGGTATGACAATTATAGTACAATTCCTGATAATAACTTTCAGTAACCCGTAAGCTAGCAGCTATAATGCTCAGATAAATAATCATCAACAATCCGATGAACTTTTCAATGAACAAAACAAGCAATTCTTCTCCCGTCCAATGTCCTAGAGAATTGATCCACAACTATGTTACTCAAACTGACCATACACAATTAAGTCTACATTTTCTCACATAAATCCTGTCTCTTCTTATAGAATCATAGAACTCAAAGACTGTCAGATTCCCTAAAGATAAGTCCAGGAATTAGATTTACTGCACATAGTAAAAAAATTAATAATCATGAATGACCCGGTAAGTATTTTATCAAAGAAATATCCATAATTCTTTGATGAAATCCATTTAGAAACTTTGAGTATGGTAATTTATTACATCCTTGATGCTTGGACAGTATTAAGGTACTCACAGGACTTCTTCACTACACATAATCTACCAGTAATTATTATACATAATTATCTTCTAAGGCAATGTTCATGACTACAATGAATATATAGTACAACCCCTCCTGAGCTGCCCTGTCTTGAGCAACAACCTCCCTTTAACAACGGGATGATTTTTTCCCACTGCGCGATTCAACCATCAATTTAACCTCTGTAGAGCAACAACCTCTCAACAACATTATTTTGCTTCTCCAAAATGATATTAAAAAAAAACGATAGTGGTTTTGGAAACATTTTTTCTTGCTATTAAGTATGCATGGCAGGAAAACACACAGGATTCCTTTGTTATAGAACAAACAGAAACTATTACGACAGATAAATTTATATGCTTATGGGGCTTTAAGAAATAAGATCTAGCTGCTGAATCAACAAATTAAGGTCAGGTGATGACAAACGAAGAAGTCATAAATGTGGTCTGTCAATTAAAGTCAAAGAATCTACAAACTCTGGTAGTAAACTTAGTGAATAACTCTGTGAATCCATAAAATACAATTACCCTAACCAGAAACTATTATAACGCAAAAATCTACCAAAATGCCAGGGGAAAAGTTACATAGAGACACATCAGTCTTTTACAACATATGTCTTGTCTAAATAGAATTATCTAAATAAGAATTTATGGATATTTCACAATCCTGAATACATCTTTTTGTTCTATGATATCATATCCTAAATTCAAGTTTCTAGATATGAAAGAAAACTAGAACTCTTCTATAATGGAAGTAACAAAACTAGACCTCTTCTGTATTGGAAGTAAAAAAAACCCAGAACTCTTCTATAATGGAAGTAACAAAACTAGAACTCTTCTGTATTGGAAGTAAAAAAAAACTAGAACTCTTCTATAATGGAAGTAACAAAACTAGAACTCTTCTGTATTGGAAGTAAAAAAAAACTAGAACTCTTCTATAATGGAAGAAACAAAACTAGAACTCTTCTGTATTGGAAGTAAAAAAAAACTAAACTAGAACTCTTCTATAATGGAAGTAACAAAACTAGAACTCTTCTGTATTGGAAGTAAAAAAAAACTAGAACTCTTCTATAATGGAGGTAAAAAAAACTAGAAATCTTCTATAATGGAGGTAAAAAATACTAGAAATCTTCTAAAATGGAGGTGACAAAACTGTACCTCTTCTGTAGTGGAGGTAACATAAATATACTAGTTTCAAACTTAATTCTTCCTGTGCAGGTGACCATTAGATGGTATAGTGGTAATCTAAGACAGAATTTGGAGATCAATAATAAGGTACTGTGCAATTCCGATGTAATAAATATCCCCCTTGCAGGAAAACTCATTTAAACTATTCAGCTGATATTGAATCACAAACTTAGATGATGTAATTCCCATTCATTTTGTACAAACTGGTAAGTAGACATTTAAAAGCTACTTCAGACAAATATATTTACAGATTATTTTTCTCAGTAACTAGCAGGCTGTATGAAGCAATTTCAGATATTTGGGGAGGGCTGATAACCATCATGGGTGAAATTATGAGGGGGGGGGGGGGAGCCCACACTTGATTCTTAGGGCCCTGAGTAGAAATCTGTGTAAGGATAAACTTTACATAAGTTATCTGAAATCGGCAAACTGATTTACAATCACAAAAATGGATTCAAATCCAGGAGAGAAGTGAGTTAGATGCTCAAAACTGGAGAATGGTTTTGTGTTTATGAAGGGAAAGATGAAATAATTCTCATCTGCACCATTATCAATGACAAAACCAGCTCCCTCTAAAAGCCAAGCATAAATATTCCCAATAGGGAAACAGCTCAAGTCCTTCATAAAATTTCATTCGAAAAAATATTTTGGCAAAAATCCTTCCTGTTTAGTTTCATTAACATCCAGCCAGTAAAGCCAGTAATAACTAAAACAGGAATGACATGCCAGATAGGCAGGGTCAAAGTGGGATCAGAAGACCCTAGATAGCCCGAAGAGGCAAAGAATGCATTTATTTAGAGATAAAAACAGGCTGACAGAAGTTGGGAGTGAAACATAACACCACGAGGACCCATTTTGTCATATTCATCATCATCAATATTGTAGTAATGTAATAGAACCACTCCGGGGAACTATATCAGTATCAATATTATTTCACAAGGTAATCAAACAGTACAGATGCAGGGTAAAAACAGAGAAAATGATGAACTGGAAGAATGATTAATGCAGGAAATACATTTTTTTATCTATTTTTTGCAGCCATTTCAGTCACAGGGGTTACTTTTAATGTTGAACAGATATTATGATTATAACAGATATAACTTTATTTAATACATTGCTTGAAGATACAGTCAATCCTGTGAACAAAGGCCACCCTTGGGAAAGACATAATGTAGACTTTATTGATAGGTGGCCTTTATTGATAGGTGGCCTTTATTGATAGGTGGCCTTTATTGATAGGTGGCCTTTATTGATAGGTGGCCTTTATTCAGAGGTTTTATAATTTGGTCCATATATAGTCAATGACAGTTTTGAAAATAATGGCCTTTATTCACCGAGTGGCCTTTATTCGGAGGTGGCCTTTATTCGGAGGTAGCCACTAATACAAGTTTGACTGTAGATATATTGTGAATTAGAGATAAAATGCCAGAAGCCATTGTAGTCTAATCCTGGGGAGAAATTCTGTTATTTTTTCAATAATTCTGAGATCTACAGAAATGGTCATACAGATTAAATTAATGAGAAATTTCTTCCCATGATCCTAACAGCAAAATTAATATCAGTTAACAAGCTTAGGATATTTCTAATTTGGAATTGAAGACAAAAGTTAAGTTCTGATAATAGTGTCAGAATGCTGGCTTGTTATTGGTCAACTTAAAGAACAAACTCAGAAACAGCCAATCAGAGTCTTCAAATACCGGACATATCTCAACATAGAATTTACAACCTCAAAACAAGATGATTAGTAGGTAAGTGTGAAAAATGACTTCAGAATCCATTTTGCTTGAGTCATAGAGTTCTACGGCCGTGTATTGGACGCATCCAATTTTTGGTCATGATTTTGGAAGTAAAAAAGTGCTGTCTTCTACAAGTGGGGTTTACGGTATTTCTAAGTTAATACCGCGTTTTGCTTCTTACCCACACATAATGTGGAGATAAAGCTATTTCTGCTCATTTTGCATCAATAAAAAACAATTCATTGACAATTCAATTGCGCCACTGATGCAAATAGAAAGTGGTTATAAACATCGATCGCGTGACAAAAAATACGGAGATCACGTTGAGATACAACTTTTGATCTAACTGCATGAAAGCAAAGAATAATATAATGACATAAAAATAAGTTTTTTTTCAATTTCCTAACCTCTATGAGTACCTTCAATACTCCGCTGTAATTGGAAAATCCTGAGAATTTCACGGTTAATGTTATATAACATCTCAATGAATGAACAGTACAGAAATATATCAAGACAAAATGAAAATCAAGGAACTTTGTCACCATTCAAATTGTGGACATTTGCAAAGGCTTTATACATAAATAAAGGTATTTATAAATGGCTAACTTGTCCTATCAAGTGTGGCAAAGTCTGGCAATGTAGAATTCATGCATTAAAACAGATAAATTAGGGGGTTTATTTAGGAAAATGGGAAAACACTGAGTGCTGGTATGAGGGGAAAAAACAAAGAGGCAAATTTGAGGAATATTTACAATGTAAACAGGTTTTTTATTTGACAAAATCATCTGAGTAAAAAACAAGAACCTGTAAGTAAATAACTATATTAATCCTATCAGTTTTGAGGAGGGGTATGGGATGAAACATCTTCCATTTTTAAAACAACACACACTATTTTTTTCTTCGAATCCATTCCTCTTGTTCTTCCAGCATTTTAGTTTTGACAAGCTTATAAATTGTCCAATTATCACCCAAAATGTTATAAAATGTGCAGTTCTAGGATTAGAAATTGATACACACAATGGAGACAGGAACCTAGCGGGATATTTCTAACGAGTACTTTGTGCATTTGTCTTCAGTGCACCTTTAGTAATTAACATGTCAACTACTATGATGCATGCGGGGAATTACAGCGAATGACAGAGTATTGATTCGTCCTACATGCAAACAGAGATTACCGTAAGCCTTAGAACCCAGTACAATGCTTGTATTTGTAATATCAATGTCAGGAAAATCACTCTTATGAATCTTGTACAAGGTGTGAACTCTCAGAGTCTCAGACAAATCACTCTGGTGAACCCTGTACATGTACATTCAATTTCCATGTTCTGATATCATGCACATGAGGACTTCTAGCATTGCGTGTACATTGAGCAGACTACCATATAATACACAATAAGACTGATACCATCCTCAGCGCCCTTTACAGGTAAGCACCAGCCATATATACCAGTAATTGACACCCTTGAACGCAGTGGATTAATCACTCTAACAAATCTTGAATTATGGAGCTAAATGTCTGAAATGATCAATCGCCAGCACTGAACTGTAATCGCTGTTTGCAGACAAAAACAATTAGATTGCACAACCCTGTCAACATTTTTTTAAAGATTTTTTTAACTGTCAATACATACAGAGAGAGAATAATAGACCAGGGTATGTAAATGGAGAATAAATTAACTCATTTAACACCACAAAAAAAACATGCTTTCTATAACAGAACAAAATTATAACTGAAGTTTTAACTAATAGCTCTTCAAGACTACACATAGTATTATATGCATGTCATTCAGTAGATTTTTCATATCAGGTTTAGAATTCCAATATAATCATTGCAGGCCAAACTGAATTTAACCAGATAAATATTGCAAATAATGACAGGTTAAAGTGCAATAAATCTTTGCAAAAATATATAGGGTTACTGATACATATATAATATAAATAAATAATGAAAACACTTCAGAACTTACTAAAGTGGTCTTATCTAAAGAAGATTTATGGTAAAACAAAATGGCATACAGGGGTGTTAAGTATAATGGTGCAAAGCAATGTGTTATGGTGTTACCATGGAGATATTTAGGAAGACAAATAGTGAAACTTACGTGTCCCATGCTTCTTGATATTCATGATTCTGATTGCTACAAGTCCCATTTGGCACTCTATACATGCAAATAAATAAAAAGAAAACAACACAATGTTAGCAAGCATGGAGGAGAGTGATCTAAACTACTGACTGTACGCTAAATCATAGAGTGAATGTTACCATATAACTAGCAGTAAAATTAATATGATAAGAACATCGCACTAATACTACTAGTTAAAGATTTGGAGGCATTTTATTCATCGATTCACTGTTAGCTGACTATAATTTCAACATTAAATTACTGGTGTACACATGTAATATAAGATTTCTCTAAAACAAAGAATGCCGAGTTGACTGTTCTGATGATCAAATTTGCATCAAGGAGATTTTGTATGATCTTGTCTTCATCCAGTAGAATAAGTATAATCTAAATACAATCCCAGCAGAGATTACAATAATTCTATGTTATTTATGCTGAGCAAGCCAATCTTGATGCACTCTGTAATCATGTAACTTATTGGTCAAGGGAAGTAACTCAAACATGCCAACTTGTATGTTTCACACAGAGTTATCTTTTCTTCGACTTCAAAAATTAGACATGAAGCTTGTGCCATTCTGCATCATTTGGATCATGAATTTTGATTATAAGCCATGCATTAGATCTAACTATCGAGTGAGATGGACCATTATGTGAACACAAATAGAGTTGTTTGGTAACTACAGATCACTAGAGGAAAACAACAGTATAAGCAACATGAAGTCTGTAATCCCTGAATAAACTAAAAGTCATTTCATAACATTATGCAGTATTCATTTTTTTATAACCAAATTCCTGCTCATTCTATACACATAGAACACATGTATTCCCTAATTTAACATACTGATTCATACATACATAGCTCATTTCATCAAATAAAACAAATACTCATTTTGTATGAGAAAAAATCCTCATTCCCAGTGTTAATGCTTCAAAAATCTAAACAATTTATAAAATTTTGCCAGAAAAACACAAAAACAGCTGACATAACAGAATTTACATTCAATAGATATATTTCTGATGGGACTAACTTATCCACTCAAAAACAAGTCAAAATGAAGATAGTGCTGATAAGCATTAGGCATTCCACGCAAAAAAGCATATTATTATCATGTCATTTTCAATTAATCATAATTACAATATATCTCTATTTAATGAATATGTTTAAGGAACTAATTGCGACTAATGTCTAATTAGAGTTATTTTGACTAATGTAATCAGGTAACAAAATAATTTGACAGAATGAAGCATGTAGAAATGTATATCTTCAGCAGAAATATGGAAATCTTATCTGCAAAGCTTCCCGCTACCTCTTCATGAAAAAGCAATAAAATCACTGAGGATAATATGAAAAAAAGCTTGAATTACATATAGTATAAATGTAACTAAATGTTGATATCAAAAATAGAAAATGGGTGACACAAAAACTAATATGACTTACATGTAGTTGTATACAAAAATTTGTTTGTTTCTGGTTACATGCTCATTAAAAATTGAGTTGGGGCCTTTAATGGCCTTTAAAAGCGAGTGAAAAAAGCGAGAAAGAGGATGTACCAATTCTCCTGCCTAATAAAAAACCAGGGTCAAGGGAAAGATTAAGATCGATCGTGTAACAAGAAAGAAACAATTTTTTTCTCGCCTATTTTTTATCAAGTTACCTTTCGCCAACTAAAATGTTGGGTTGTTGTTGTTGTTCTTTCTGTGTAAACTGTCTTGGCATGGTTGTAGGTTCGAGTGGCCTTACACCACCACCACTGGGATCTGTGTTTCTCATGGCAGGAATAGAACCTGACCTTGGTACTGTACGTGGAAATCTGGGCTGTCCGTCTGGTCCTAGCACTGTAATATTTAAGTTAACTCTGTAACATCATTCAGAGAAGAATTTACAGTTCATAGAAAATTAAGAATAACAAAACAATATTACCTAGACATGTTTGTTGGAAATCGGTGAAACTTAGAAAGAATGCTAACCAAGGGGAAGTACTCTGATATAAAATAATTATGTGAATTATTTTAGTTACTTCCCCTTGTTACAAAATAGCTTCAATTTGGTTTTTCACTTTTCTAGAAATTCCTTCTAGGGTCATTACAGCAATTCAAATAATTAATTCATCGTGCTTAATGACATATAGCATGGAAATTAATGAATTCAAATAATTTATTACAGAATAGGCCAGCTATCATTTTAATTTATCTAAATATGTTCATGCTGGTCGTTTAAAATACATTCAAACCCCTTAAGAATCAGTGCCACGGGCAACCAATGTATGTGGTTCACGTCCCAAGGTACACAAGATGAATCTATGTAATATTTCATGCAAGCAACAGAACAGAACACAAACAAACTCATTAAGGGTTGATTCCTAACAAATTCCATTGAACATGATGAAAACATAATGACTTAGAGCAGGAGAGATGACGATGATTATATTTTATATTAAGTGGAGACCTACTCAAAAACAAATCTATCACTACTTTCTGGAACAAAAACATTAAATCATGCTGAGTCAGAAAATGACACAGATTATGAGGGCAACGTAAGGCGCCATGGACATACGGTAGGAACCATTAACTGACACAGGGATTTGTTTCGTAGGATAATTAAACTAAAATTTCATTAATTAATGAATGATTTAACCGCCGTTTCTCAGAGGGTAATTTCTATATGTTGTAGTCTGTTATAAGACTAATGATGGCAATAGATATGGTACAATCAAATATAGAATTTATGAATTTATTCATTTCAAGAATTCAGTTGAGTCTAAACGAATTTCTTCTTTTTTTGGAGAAGAATTGATTCCATTTATAGATAAAACAACCTTTTGATTCTTGTGGAACTTGTAAGACTATAGAACAAGTACATTAGTCAGCCATGAAATGACGTAATAATGTCTTCATCCATAAAATATAGCTGCCTCAAAAAAGGCGTAAAAAATGAATTTAGTTCTGATTCATTTCAGCGCCAGCGGAGCAAAGAAAACCAGCCCTCTACTTATGGCAGTGATTGATTGAAATAATTTCCCCATGAACACCAACAGAACATGTTCTTCCTACAGTAGATTTGTTTTGGACCATCTAACTTAATTTAACAGTATTTTCTATGTTATCCATCACAGTCAATAACTCACCAATAACTATAATCAAACTTTAACAAAATTACATTGTACAATAAATGCAGGTTTTTAGAAGCTTGTAAAACATATCTTTTCCAGGAAATATGCAAATAAGTAGTACTAAATATTAGTTATAATACTGGGGTAAAAATCTAGAAATCAATGTTTGACATTGTGAAAGCGGTCTTTAAAGGAACTTTATTTTACTGTAAGATTATTAGTGATCTTTAAGCAAGATTACTCAGGTTGTTAAGTATAAACATTATTCATAATAATGTGCGCATTTTGCATATTGTAAATCATAAAATGTGCACCTAAAAAGCTAAAATAACACTGTGGTCTAGAGTTACTTCTGATTAGTAAACGAAAGCTAAGTTCCAGGAAGTTTAAAACACAAACTAATCCTTTATACTTAAAAGTCATTAATTTTCAAGTCAAGTTCTGAGTGAAATATTTGAAAACAACTGCTCCGGTCGATCAGAACCAGCCAGATTTGGCTATCTTGGAATGCCATTCATAGTGAACATATGACCTTAATCAACCCCGATAATAAAAATACATTTATCTTTAAAAGGATGAATAGAGCTGGCATGCATATCATGGGTAACTCTGGTCTGTGGACAGAATACAGAGTTATTAGTTTAAATTTAAATCAAATACATTTCATATTCTGAAAAGCTTGACTGGTGATCAGGGTCTCACAGACGTTTGCAGGAAAACAAAGAAGCACTTTGTCATGTGGAAATATTTCCAGTTAAAGCCATTGTTGGCAGCCAATATGAGCGATTAACGGAACTGAGGCTCCGGGATAACTTTCACTAAAGCATTTAATTCATTGAAATTAATTCTTGATCCTTGTCAAGTGATTTCAGACATTTTAAATTAAGTGAGAATGCTTAGTGTTGAATTTCAGCATTTTTATCACGGAGAAAAGTTGCCTGAGGCAGAAATACTAATTTAGAAATCATGGTAATGTACGAATACGGAAAACAAGGGACGCAAATAAGACTCGGCACACAGCATGAACTTTTGTCTGTTTTCATAATAAAAACTAATCAGAGAGTCATTTTGATCATGTAATCATGACAAGCAATAGTGAGAACTCATTAAACACATGACATATGAGTATTAGAATAATATCTGAGCCAGGAACCATAATGATCATTTGTTATAACATTACAGCTACAGAATGGAAACCAGCTAAGTTAGTGACACAGTCAAAAAGATCAAAATTGTTACGGTTACACTGTGAATTTATTTCTTCTTGTACATGTATCTGTGACAATTCTGAGTACATACAAAAGAATAAAGGTCTAGTGAAAGTATTTTTGATGTCATGAAAGGAAAAGGATCACTAATGCTTACAATGCATCAAAGCAGAAAAAGCCTTTTTTTTTAAACATGCTGTTCTAAACTGATGAAGGTTCACTATGAATGGATTCAATAAAACTAAGATGTTGACAGTATTGTGTCAATAAAGTAATCAAAAGCTTTATATCAATTCTATATTATTCTCATTAGAAATTCTGCTTGCTCTGATGCCCTGCAGGAAAATACGTCAAGATCCTAACAAACTATTGAAAGTGGATTTCTCATAATTGGAGTCAATTAAATAGAGAAAAAAACATGAATATCTCTCATCAGGATAGCAACAGATTCATAGAAATGATTCAACACTGACTTGTGTCAATACAAGTAATTAGATGAGGAGGTTTCAAAGCAACCAAGGAATTATCACCATTCAATCAACTAATTTGATGACCAAGGAAATGTGCAAGGTTGCTTTAAAATGTGTCTTGACACACTGAATACAGATTCTAGTAGCACATGGTTCCTCCTTGCTGCTTGTTTGAAGAGGGAGACAATCCTGTTACTTCACACAATCTCTCCCTCAAGTGAATTCAGTTACTACCCTAATGGCATGAGGGTTGACAACATGTCATATCTAAAATCCTCATCAACTCACATAAGTGTCAATTTCAATTAAATATTAATTAGATATTAATATAATCACTTAAAGCAAGTTGTATTTTCTAAATAAATCTTCACTCACCTTGTGACTGTGGAATAAATACATTTCCATTTGGTGTTTGCACTAAAATATGGGGCTCATAATCACATGCGTCCCCTTCTGAATAATGGTTGGGTCCCCTTGTATGGGGACAAGCACAGTCAGTGTCAGAATATTGTCTTCTAAGATTATCCGGATTTTCAGACTGTAGTCCTCTTCTCATGTTCTCTACGTCAGAGTAGTTTCCCCTGACTTGTGGTCCAAATTGTAATGACCGTTGTTGTTGTAGCATTTGTTGATGTTTACATAACTGTGTTGGCATGGTGATACCACGCTGTGGAATGTCCTCAATAGGAGGAGGGGGTGGGGGCGGGGCACTGGGAGGTGGCAACGGCATTGTGCCTGAAATTCAGAATAATATGAGATTAAACAAAGACATAAGTAATGACAAAAATATTCACTTCAAACTACTAACTTACAACAGAGCAATCTCTCCATAGCGGCCCTCTCTTGCAACAACCTCCCTTCTACAACAGCATGATTTTCCCCACTGCATGATTTAACTATTAATTTAATCTGTGTAGACAACAACCTCTCAACAACAACATAATTTTGCTTCTCCCAAAGGGTGATCCTTTGGAGAATTCACTGTATAAGTCAAATATTACCCAATACTTCAATACTATAATATAAAATCAGCTCTTAAACCATCCAAACTATACCATAAAGCTGAGAAGAAGACTGTGGGATACTTTGTATACAATATCTATAGTGCTTATATTTATTGGCTAATAAAAAATAATTCCCAAGGTTTGAAATCTTCCTGTATTACCAAACTTTAATATAAATCAGTAGTATCAAGCTACAAACTATGTCATAAAATACAAAAATTCAAAGTTCCATGCAATATTTTAAACACTTCAATACTGCATCTAGAAAATTATGAAATGTTTATCAACTATTTGTCAGAGCAGATAAGATTGTGTAATATTTTAGCAACTTTTGATGGTAAATTTGGAATATTTTCTCAAACTTCACAACCATGTGATATCATTGAATAAAACACATGATGGTATGCCTTATCTACAGAAGAGTACAAAACTTGTCCTATCAAATTATGCATCAAACATAATTTATCAGCTGTCCATACTAAACCAGACTGCTAGAATCACATTTTGTTGTTTTCTTAAATCTTTGGTCATAAAAAGCATACCATACTGGTAAAGCCAGAAGATAGATAGAGCTGTTTTCATTGTTACCTTACCAACTCTACATTATGGTATTTTCAATCTGAGAGTTTCTATTGGCATGTCATGAACATTTGAGAATGTCTCACATATAAGAATGATTAACATGCAAATATGGTCAACTTGTCTCCTAGGTGACGATACTTCAGACAGACACAAGTAGGAGACACGAACAATGAAGAGTTATAAGACCACGTCTTAACAATCTGTTCAATTGCATGGCGGATGTAGATAATGTAGTACATTGTACTTAGGTCTGTATCAAAATTCATGCACGCCAAGTGAATGACAGCTATAGAAAGCTGAACTTTGGTTCAGTATCCAAGAAGAATTCCCTAAATATTCACCAGTAAAGTTCTTCCTATTACATAAAGTTGAACAAACTAACTTGACCCATCCTGGCTTATGATGTTAAGATAACAATTGTATTTATAATGATGTTTCACAACAAGACAGACAATCTGTAAGTTATTCAGAGAGCAATAGCAAACTTACACCAACAAAATGAACAATGTCCCAAGTAGACATGATATTATTCTACAAAATTCATCACCGCAGTTTTAACTACATCATAAACAGACATCGATGTTTTATCTAAAGTGATAGAAAAGACAAACACTTCCAAAGAGTAACAAGATACCTCATATTCTTGTAGACACATTTATACTCAACTATCATTCATACTTTATATGACTGCATCTTTGACTATTAAATATGTAAATTTGGAACAAACAAAATTGCTATGAAAAACCACAAGGGTATATTTTTATGAAAGCAAGCGCCATAACGAAATCAGCTGATAATTTAATTCAGCTGAAAATTTACATTTCCTCACAGGCCTACAAACCTTGACAAGATATTGCCTGCATAATACTTCTTGTCGCCATGGAGAAAATATAAAACAATAAAATCATGATGCAGTCGGCAATGGTGACTCAAACCACGGAAATAGCGGTGAAATCAAATCAAAACTGAAGAAAAAATAATCTAGATAATTTTATTTGTTCGGGTTTAGCTTGTTTGTGGCAGAAAAGCGTAAATCATTTTCATACAAAATGCAATATTGCGCATTGAATGATAAATGCATGTTCCTAAATTGGAGAATAATTGCATTCACTGTGCGCCAGCATAATGCCTTTTATACCATTACAGAATATTCCAATAAAGCTTATAATTACTTTCTAAAACACAGGCCTTCATATCGAACATCATCAAAATACCATTTATCAAACATCAACAAAGCACCCAGTTTAGTTTTGACTTTTAATCAGAATTCTGCACAGTATAAACAACATTAAGAGGCAACATAAGAGAAATAATCAGTTTGAAAGACTTTTTTGAAATTCATTTTCATTCTAATACAATCGCAGGTGTTTAAAATTGATCATGATAAAAACAAGCAGATAATTATAGCAAATTTTAAATTAATTGGAAGAAAATTTAAATTAAATTAATTAATAAAAAGAAGCAAGCCAAACTATTTATGAATATAGATTTAAAATGGCAACAACATAGTTCAGTAGGAGAATGACCATATTTTAGACAGGATTGAACAATAAAGTTTAATATTTGGACTATTATAAATTACATGACTGCATGATGTTACGCTATCAAGATCAATGAAGCCAAATAAACGAGAAAATTACCAAATATACCCTGAAGAATGCCCCCTCTCCTGGGAAAAGGTCCTTGGAAGATCAAGGCTCCTGGTTATATTTGTTGTAAAACATAACAACTCCTAGGAGAGTGCATTTTCTAGGACATATATGGTAATAGGACATATTTGTATAAGCAACTTCATTTCAGAGAGTAAATAAATTTTCATACATATTCCTCTCATTTTTTCTAGGACTTTTGTACAAAATGTTACAAAATTTTGTTGTGTTAACATCATAAAATCATTATCCCATCTTCACAAGAACTCTGACAGATTGATGGTTACCTGGGTAACATCCAAAACTATCACACTGAGAGTCAATTCTCTAGTATAGTAGGAAACTTAGGAGTTCAAAATAATGTTTACAATGTTTATATTATAAACTAAAATACAGAACTTCATTGTACAAGATTTGTGTAATGTATGGTCATCAGCTAGATGTTCAACAACAGTCTGAATATCAAGTGTTTGATAACTGAATGATCATACAGGATTGATGGATGGGGGGGGGTAGATTTAAAGTTAAATGATTGATTCAGATGAAGTAATTGAGTAATTTACTCAGATTGATCGACTTGGATCTACTTATAGTTCCCCCTCCCCTTCAATCAAGATCAGTTATTACAAGTGGAATACTACCTCGGTCCCTGCCCCGCCCCCCTGCCCCACCCCCAATTTGGAGACACATTATAGGATGATACATTATGTACAAACCAGTTACATCAGTTCTCTAATTGATGATATACCGTATATATCACATGTCGACTGACATAATTATACAGACGTGTACACTATTCATGCCACATATTTCCTGTTCCCTGATAATTATTTCAAAATTATGTACAAGAATTTATGAAAAGTACTTCATGACTAAGACTCCATTAATAAACTACCAACATAATACGCTATGATATTATCAGATGTGTAAATTGTCTTGAAATATATTGCATTTTCTCCCAGCATGAGTGTATCCTTCACTATCATTAGAAAATTAGTAATATCATCCAAAAATTGACTACTGACGATTTTATAATGAACATTAATGTCTATAAATAAAAGCTGGAAGTCCCAGGCTACTGATCATTTTCTACCATAATTACCCACCCCGTAGATTTTGTTTATACTTCAAAAAATCTTCCAGACATATCCTGATTATAAGATTTCAGGAACTCTATAGTAAGGCCATCCTTAAAACAATATTGGTTTAGGGTAACCCTACCAAGAGAATCTTCAGTGGCTAGCTAGCTAGGTAAGAAATAATACTATTTTGCAATTGAACTTTATATTGAATTCAAAATACATGCCAGAATGCATTTTTTTTTACCTGAGTGGCCAAAAAAATAGTTTTCAAAGGTCTTTTTTGTGAATAGGTAGAATAACAGCAAAATAATTTTTAATGATGGCTGAAAATAGAGATAATCTATCATTGACATGACAACGAAAACAGAGTAATTTCAATTAGTTTTGAAAATATCTCCAGAGTTCAAGAACTATTTTTAGTTTGTACATTCAAGGGACACAACTCAGGAAAGTAGGCAAATTTTAAATAATTTTGTCTGCATGCATCTCAAATTGAAAGATAATCAGCTTAAAATAGAATGAAGATAAAGTATACGATAGATATGATAAATGAATGTGCTGATCACAAGCCAGACTTGACAAACTTATAATACCAGTAGTCTATATATAAAGTATGTTCTTGACAAACTTATAATCTATATATGGTAGAAATGGTGTCAAGCTATGAATATTAATGATACTTGTCACCAGGAGTATTTATACAGCTTTGATAGATTACTGTGAAGTCATTATAGTCTGGAAGATAAAAAGAAATCTAAGGAAATGAAAAACTGTCATTCCTTCCTGCACAGTACTTTCAGTCCTTTGATAATGCCGTACTAATCAGATGCTAAGGAATGCCTTTATTGTTGTTGATCAATAGTTAGTATCACTGAAGTATGTGTGTAAGTATGACATTTATTAAATATAATAACAAGTAGGTGTAATGTAAGCAGTCAGACATTAATTAGCTTATACAAGCATCATATTAAAGATACCAGTAAGAAGCTGTCATAATTATCATGGTGTGTGTGCCCGTGTGTAATCAATGCATATCTTATAATTATCAGCAGTCATTGCACACATAAATCATTATCATAAATCCCCTAACCAGTAGACTTATATCATTATCTATATCTAAGACTTGTGGCTTCATTTTATATAATAAACACCTGTCAATGATTAACCATTTGATAAAGATGATATAGTTACCTCCCCTGATGACTATAAGTCAATATAAGATTACCTCCCTTTGTCAAAATCTGTATGTTTGAACTCACTTTTCAAAAATTGTTTCATATAAACGAAACAAAGTATAAACACTAAAATGGTTTAAAGACTTGACATACAAGTCATGAAAGGTATTGTAGATATATACAATATACAACAGCATTGAAAGCATAAACACAAGATATTGACTGCTCATACAATCATGCCCGTTTTTATAGATATTATTTATTTTTCCAATCAACTGAAATGGCTGTAAAATGCAAGTGGTTTTATCAGATATAGCAGACAAAGGTGGAGAGAGCAAGATTAAGGGAAGAGAACTCTTCATTATCACACATGGCAAGAAAACCAAGCCTTAATATAGAGATGTGAACATTGACCTTCACTTCTTGGCCCTGCAGACACAATTTGCCTAATTTGTCATGAAACCAATCACCCACATAGTCAAACAAAATCCATCATATTCCCTTCCAAATTTTCTCTGGAATTTTCAACTGCATTCCAAACTTGGCAAAAATTGATGAAAATGTTACTCATTGTGGCAGAATGTATAAAAGACCTGAGACCTGACTTCTACAGTTATTTTTGTTAACAAGAAACTATCCAGACAGAAATCCTTAATACTAGTTATTACTTCATCTAATTTTAGAGAATAGCAAGAGAAACAAAATTTGTTCATTTTCTGGATTAATTGCTAACAGAATTATTGTTTGTTGAGTAATTACAACAAGAAAGATAAAATGTTGAATGAATTAAACACTGTATAAGTGACCAGTAAGACTATGTAACAATTTCTCATTCTAAATGTATCATAACTGACCTATGTTATTCAGTACATGATAGATTTTCCATTATTTAAAAAAAAATGACGATAAAAGTTTAATATTAATTGATATATTGATAATAGGTTATTAAACATAATGGATCACAAGGCATTATACAAATTAGTTTCAATAAGATAAATCAGGGAACAAATTAACTAGTAAATAATAATGATAAAATGCTGTCAACCGAAATACAGGTTTTTATTGAAGAGCATATTATTAATTCTCTTAGTATGATCGATATATCACTTCGAAACAACCATCTTTGATCCTTAAAATATGAACGTTTTGTTATCTAAATCAGTTCAAAGCCATTAGTTCTGTATAACAGTTATCATTACACGATAATTCAAATATAAACATTTAGCAAAACCTATTTTTTCATACTTAATAAAGCGAAAACAGAAATAAACAAAAACGAAATATGAAGATGGTCACTACCTCCTCCTCCG
>OZ026833.1:2229068-2265352 GCA_964023205.1 Lutraria lutraria
TATCCAAGATTCACCTTTAAAACAATCAAACAATCATTCATTCAATCCTACAGACAAGTGGCCTCTGACTTCCTGAATCCTCCCTAAATCTGGTGTAATTACCTATTACCCTAAGTATACCAAGTATCACAGCACTATAAACATACTTCATTCATTATATCATCATTAAATATCAAATTAATTGGAAATTAATTGATTCAAGAAATAACTGCATCAAGGAATAAACTGCGTAGTAACGCAATTGTTGAAATAATCATTTAGATAAAGAAGACAGTTATAACAATCAGAAAGCTAAGCACTCAGTAACTTATAAAAAATATAATTAATTTCATAACTAACAGAATTGCTATGTAATTGAAGCACTTGTGACTAACTTATGTCAGAGATCATTATTTATGTGTTCCTACAAAATATATCAGTAAATATCATACCATATGTAACAAAGCAGAAAAAATCTCTAACAAAATATCCTAAAACTTGATCATATTTCTGTATTATTTCCAAAATGTTCACAGAAAATAATCATAACATCATAAAGAAAAAATTCACATCCATTAAAAACAGTTTAATCATGATCCATGTGTTCTTTTACAAATGAACAAAAAATACAAGACTAGTATTATTAGAAAATTTCTCGAAATTGAATATTTTCTTCCACAGAAACTATCTTTATAAAGTTATTAATTTTACAAAATATGTTTTTATAAATACCTTAGTTTTTCAATTTCTCTCATATTTTGAGAAGATAATGAGATATGTGTCAACTTTATGACAAGTTTTACTCTACTTTCACACAACAATCAAAACAACAATTTAACAAACTATTTTTTTAGATGATCCTAAATTGTGTGGTATATAAATGTCACATAAGAAGATTATAGCTACTTTTATCAGTCAGTGTTAAAAATCTCAACAATTATAACATAACAAAAGCTCCGCGTTTTTTTAAAGTCAGTTTTCAATATTTTCACAAAAACATAAACTAAAGCTGCGAAAATCCCAATCCTTAATGCAATCACAATAAAAGTCAATGGCACGTTTTCTAACTAACTCCAGTGTAATCCCCTTTCACTTCTATTCTAAAAGAAAAACACATTAACTTGATCTGCTGGTAAAATCCCCCAAAATACTGCCTCTCATTTGCCATAGAAAATGTTCCTATTCCCCAGTAGAGTTAACATCTTGTGAAATACATCTTATGACTGTTAATTCTTGCTGTAATATTGTCTTAAAAAGACAAGACAATTCCAATGAAGCAAAAAAATCCCAATGCTGTCCACTGAACATAAACGTCAGTGAAATTCTGAAGAGTGTGGAATGTTTTGTTCGTCCCCCTTTTCAGTGTGGGATATTACGCCTAATTGACCATTTGTCCATGCATAGTGAATGAACCAGCTTTCCATTTGAAATTGTCAAATAAATCATAAAATAGCAATTCTCCCTAAAACAGCTAATCATTTTAGTTGACGCTTTTCATAATTGAGGCAACAACTTGTCTCATATTTCATCCTAAATTATTTCATATTCTCAAACCCGAATTACTAACACATATCATCGCATTATGTTGCTAATTTCCTGTTAACCAACAGTCTTTTTACTGGTTAAGTATTTTTGAATGGGAATTCTAGAAAAATAGAAATAAATTTTGTATACTATTTAACTTTATTGTTAATTAAACCCTAGTTTAAATAAATGCAAAAAAGAGCGATTTTTTTGTAAGGAAAAATATCATTTACCAATTTTGAACATTCACTGATATAAATAAAGATACCCCCGGTAAACAATATAGAATATAATATTATCCTAGCGAAGATTGTTTCATCCTGAAGAATTGATACTGTACGAAACATGTAACATTTATATCACAGCATATGAACCATGGTTGTAAATTAAAAGATATGCTACAAATAATTGATATATTCTATGTTTAGTAAATCAAATCCATTTATCACCAAACATCTAGTAAATTGACACCACATGGGAGAGAACTCTAGATTCTAGGAGTGATAAAGGGAGGTAATTGGAACAATTTATTGTCAGATAAAATAATGGGTGATGTAGAGCTGCCAAAATCTGTCAATCAATGATGTCATCAGTCAGTATATGTTGATGATGGATAATACAGATAGGTGATAATATGATAATATGTGCTTAAAACAAACTGTGAACAACAAAACAAGCACCTGTTCCTGGTTAATTGGAATTTTTCACACATTTTCTTTACTGAAAACATATTTACATTGTGATAATTGAATTTTGCAGTAATTAATTTTTAATAACAATCCATGAAGTGTTTGCTTTTATACATTTAACTGGTCTTACAATCTAATATTCATGTTACATATCAATGATCAATAAAATATGGGAACATTGGAATAGTGATCAACAGAAAATACACTTTCAACTTCATAAAATTTATCATTAAAATGAAAAAGTACTTTACCAAGCAAGTTTATAAAGATTCAGAGAGCAACGAAAAAAATCTTAACATTATTTCTTACTCACAAACTAATCAAGTCAATATTCTGAACAAAAAGCTCCAAAGTAAATAAAGCAGAAATCTGCACGTCAGAAATGAGATTCAGCCTTCAATCACTACATCTGTGAATAATTTCATCCCCCCCCCATGTTTGAAAAAAATTACAATGATTCACTCATCCAAAAGCTCTAAAACTGCAGAAAATCTCACAGAACTTTACACTCATAATGTTTAAATTGTCTGAACACAGATATACCTTTAATTCAATTTTCTTACCTACGTTCAACATAATTATAAATTTTATTTTTACCTGCATTCAACGTAATTGTAAATTTTATGTTGTTTTGAAGCAAACTTGAGGAAGTTAAGATTATTTCAGAAGAATATAAACCTGGCACATAAAGTTAACAACCAGTTTATAAGTTACTTATTAACAGGGTCAAAAGGGTTTAGAAAACACCTTAGTCCTAGACAGTCACAGAAAAACAATGAGATATATCATTATGCATATTAAAGGAACAAAAATCTGACACAGACATTTCAGATTATGTTAAAAAAAAACGAATTATTCCTGAGATTGTTGGTCTGTGATATTTGAAAATCTAACTTGATGGGACAAATACAATTATATGGCTGTGTTAAGTCATATAACCTCATAAACAAATTGGCGCAATAACATCAGATACAAATTTTCTGTCATCAATTTACCAGCATTGATTTTCAATAATAACTATGGCCCATTCTGTTCTAATCAAACAACATTTTCAACAACAAAACAAATAACGAAATCTCTGATTTTATCATTTTATCCAGGATTACATTATAGAACCATTGTTTCCTTTGTTTAACAATTCACTTTGTTTCTCTCAAACATCAAAGAGCCCCAGTAAGGGGAGGTAATCCTTTTAATAAGATTATATTATATAGTATTGTGTAAAGTATAGATAACAAGGACATGGGGTTATATTCCTATATTGTAATACTACAGCATTCTCAAAACCCAGCTTACAAAAAATCTGATGACAGGAGAAATATTTCACAATCATAAAACATTTAATTTTTTCTTGTAGCTTAGACACAAACCCTGGACGTTAATACTTATTATTAATAGACATGTAACAATAAGTTAATAAATTTAATGCAAAAACATGCAGGTGTTCAATTACCATATAGTTAATAAACACTTCTATAAATACACAGACAGTTACATTGTTTTAGATTTTTTAAAGTCAGACATGTTTGAATTAAGTTTACATATCCCAATCTACTTGGTCCTAATACTATAAATCTTTAGATAAATAATAAATCTCAGAACTTGTTATAAAGATAAAACCCTTCAGATATCATCTACATATGAAGTGAGATATGTTAGCATTCTAAACAAGAAAGTACTGGAAAATATACACTTACAGTCAAAAGTCTGGCCCATAAAATAATCATAGAAACCTTAATATGACAAGACTTTTGTCCTGTAGTATACTTATACAATGAAATAGGAATCATTCCACAGATAGGTCTAACCTAAGACAGTGCATTCCAACATACAAACGAAAAACCCTATGTTTGTAAATAAACAAAATTTCATATTTTTATCATTCTGCTATATTTTGTTTTATGAATTGAGACAGGTGATGTATAAAAGTAAGTTTACTGACACATGGTCAACAAACAATGACAGGCATTGATGGACATTCAGTGATCACAACAGTACATCCATCAGAACTTCCTGTTTCAGGCATACAAACATAATAAATACAGTCAAACCTGTGAACAAAGGCCACCCTTGGGAAAGACATAATGTATCTATTGACTTGTGACCTTTATTCAGGGGTCATTTTGTACTAAATAATCAATGACAGTTTTAAAACACTGACCTTCATTCACAGGGTGGCCTTTATTCAGAGTTAGCCATTAACACAGGTTTGACTGTATAAAACATGGCATGCAAAACACAACAACATCAAGAAACATGAGTCAACTAGCATAAAAACTACTGTAACAAGTATGGTGCACAAACTGATGGAAAACATGGTTGAATTCTCTGCATCTGATTCCATATTTCACACAAATAAAGCCATTATCAAAGATCAATGATGTGTCAGAAATGAGGCTATTTTAACATGGATTCTGAACTTCAAAATGTGCGATGAGCAACATACTGAAATCATGAGAATGTATTCAAATTGGTCGGTCTTGGTCTCCAGTACTTGACTTCATCTTTGTACAATAAAGTGTGAAAAGTGAAATCAGAATGTTAATATCAAGTAATCACAGTTACACAAAAGATAAAAATGGACAGTCATCAAACCAGTTTACCTTGCTGTGAATATCTCGCAAGTACGGGATTCTCGCCCTCGGAGTCCGACAGCGACAAGTGAGAAACATGATCATTGCGTATACGGTACGAATCCATTTCATTGGATGATGAAATTGTACTATGAGAGCCTTTCCGCCAATGGCGCCGTTTACGATTACTGGATGAAGAAGTATCATCTTCATCACCATCAGATCCACTGACGTAACTATAGAGACGACCTTTAGATGCAGAAGAGGCAGTAGAAGGAGTCCGACCTTTGACCTTTACATGCGAATTATTAGTTTTGTCCATCAAAGGCGTCAGTGGAGTGCTCATGTATTCGTTGCCACTGTTGATTCCTGACAACATAAACACAACACAACATTAAACATCAATAGCAACATAGAAAACAACATTAAACATAAAAACATCCAGACAACACTATCTATTGTTTCATAAGATAAGAAACTAAAAATAATAAATTTTGGTCACTTGCATAGGCTGCAGTTAGTGCAGACCATGTTTTAGATTACCATAAGTCATAAATTTATTGCATATCAGCAATCATGTTCAAGTCAAATATAGTGTATAACTGGAGAAGAATATAACATTGATTAAACTTCAAACACATTCAAGGACACATATAGACTTATATAATATAGTGTTGAGACTGTTCATGTAATGTAAGAAACTGATTTAAACAGCATCAGTAGAAGTTCACTATATATTCAGCATGTTTCAGGTGCTAAGTTCCTGATCAACATGCATTTCAGCAAATGAAATAAAAGTTGCAGGGGTTAACTCCCTTGATACTGTAAACATTCTAATAAATTCTCTCTTCATGATAGATTAGTATTATCAATGTTATCAGCAGTTAGGAGTAACCTCATCCCTTGAGGTATTTCACAATAACAGAAGACATGCACACAAAAAATCTCCAGAAGGATTGCCCGACAGCCCTAGTGATGAATGTAATTTTTCTTGTGTTATTAAGAACATTTTATGTCTTCTTTAATCATAAAATTATAACAACATGAAGAGATAAATTATCAGTACATACAGTTCATAATAACAGGAAGATAAAAACAACAAGGTATAGTTAAAATACAATGACTAAATGAATATAGAAGTAAAGTTATTGCAAGAGTGACCCCTAAATATCAATCAAATACAACATCATCGTCATCACCTTCAGTAATTGTCAGCAGTGTCTGACAAATGCGGGCTAATAGAATTTTTAGCCTGGCAACCAAAAAAAATACTATTGCAGCTGGTTGTGCAACAATAAAATCAATGGATTTCTAAGAATTAAGGACTAAGTCCCATAATGAAGTGTAGTCAATCATATTCCTGGTAGTAATAAATTTGTCTGGCCAATCTTAGGTTTAACAGATTCATCTGATAAGATTTACAATGATCAACCTTATGCACTTTTGAAATGGAATATTAAAATCTCAGCTGTGATCAAATTCATGTTTCATAATGCAGTATTGACATGCAAACTTGTACAGAGACATGCAGACTTGTACAGAGACATGCAGACAGTCTGGCGCTTGTTAAAGAAAATGCATGGTAAGCATCATATATCTAAGGGATTAACACTTTCGTACAACATTGTCAACAACATGCAGACAACATCAGCTGTTTGAAGCTCTCAGATCGCAGAGGTGGCAAGACACAAATAAATGTTTCCTTGAGATGCTGCAAGATATGTGTGCATGGATTTATGATGGTTGACGTAAATGCCAAAGATGCTTATACATGTATATAAAGACAAAATCTTATTTTTTAAATTGTTTGACATTGGATGTAATAGAATGATGTCGTTAAGATAGGAAAAAGTATTGTTCATTTAAACTTAACGATATCATTAATACTTCAATGGTTTTTAAGTTAACCACAAAACAGTTCTGTTGGTTCAAGGCAAATTGGGGAGTGGTGGGGTGGAGTTACATAGACCCAAGAATTGTCCAGCCCTCTAAGATACAACTGAGAAAGAGAAAAACTTAAAAAACAACAAAGGCAGTAAAACTATTTGTACATATACATTAGTTAATTAACGCTCCTATTTATATTTGACAGTGTTATTTGATTTACTGGGTACTTTCTAGTTCACTGACAGTCTTGGAAACCACCTACCTCAAGCAATTTGGGGGAAAAAAACAAATTAATATCACTACCTTCATAGAACACTTGAAAAACAAATTATCATATTTTGCCTGGAAGCAACATTGTGATTGATAAACTGTACTGGTAATTAGAAAATATATTTGTTATTACAGAAAGTTATTTCTTCTTGCATACAAATTTATCAATATCTGCACTTAATCTTAATGGTTATGATATTGTATCCAACTTGATGATATTGAGGCTTATACATTCATCAGTATCTATTTATGGACAATACAATATTTATAATCAAACTAATGAACTTGATGGATATGCACCATTAAATTCTGGCATCATCTTATTCATACTTGATTTTCAAACTAGGATGAAGTTGTTTTTTTCCACTAAGAGTATAGCAAAGTTATCTGCCCCTGTTTATGTTATGTAAAGTGAAAGTTCATTAAGAACACATACAACTGACTTATGTCTAAATCAAACAGTAGGATACTAATGTATTAAACAAGACAAACTATTTGTTAAAACATTCGGTAATTATGTATTTAATACACCTTGTCTTTAAATATAATCCCAATATTTCTGCAATGCACTCTACCACAGCATCAGAGTCATTAATCCAAGATAACAAATCTTAAAGACTTACTGTTCCCATTGTTTGCAATTATTTTATAATTCACATAATATTAATAGTCAATTAACATCAACATAGACCTAATTTGTACCATTTCAGATTTATAGAAAGAACCTTTTTTACATCATCAGCATATAAACTACTTACATCTTCATTATGTAGGCTTTAAATCTAGATGATATATTTGTCATTATCAAGCAACAAACATGAGTAATAAACCCACAACATCAGGTTAGATAGAATTATAGAAGAAAAGTTGTACAGATTAAGTCAGACTCTTCCAGCAATCTATTACCATATTATTCTGATGCAATAAAAACTTCAATAAAACAGAGAAATCTTTCATGATAATATTGAGAGAAAGTTACCAGGATGTGATAAAATAAATACATAATAATATTGGCTTATATTTGCCTATAAAATAAATGGTTTACATCAGAGAAATAGGCTTTCTTACATTCTGAATTAATGCATGAACATAAAACATTGTTATTAATGCTTTCCACAAACTCAGATTTTAATTAAATTCCAATTAGCACTAAATATGCTAAATAATCCACTCAACTTACTGCCTAAACATTTTATAAAGAAGATAAATAGTTCTATATAATTGTTATATGCATTTACCTGTTTATTATAAATACAACTTAGTACATACAATCAGAAAAGTTTTACTTATATGTAATATCGCATCAAGCAATTTCAGTTTTTGATGCTTTTTAAAAAAAAATAAGATTAGAAGGCTATGAGTAATAAGCGAATACCAAAGTTATTCTATCAAGAAAGAATCCAAGCATTTCAATTACCATCATCACGAAGTAGGCGTTTGTCGGGAAAGTTTGTGCACAAACAAATCATGATGTTACCGATACTTTTACATCAGTTTCGTGCAACCGAAACACTTCAATAAATAGTTCATATCTGTTACACACTTATACAAGAATTCAAAACTTATCAACTTTAAATTATTACATTAAAATCAAATAAAACTGGGGAAAATGATAAAACCAACATCCATTAAAATCCTATTGGTAAAAAAATCAGAACAAATTTCCCGAGTGCTATTTTTTTCACAGACAGATTCCTCATTGAACCCCTGGTGGTCTAGAGAAGTAAGATGATATCTAGAAGCCCTGTCAGAAGCAGCGAGGTTTTATGTTGTTTTAGCATGCTTTAGGTAACATGTAACACAGAATTCACAGACATTAAACTGACAGACTAATAGCAATATACTAACAAGACACAGCTTGTAAATCTGGATCTTACAGAAGAAGAACAAACCACTCCACATGTCAATATTCATTTCAATATTTGTTTATCATGTGCTGGTGATTTACAACAAGTTTTAGATACAGGCAGTTAATTAAGCTAATTGAATTTAACAACAACAATCTATTCGCGGTACAGATTTTTCATAAGATAACAATTAATTACATGTCAGATGACCCCACACAGTTATAATTATCCCTCCCCCACATTCCAGGGTGTATCACCCCCCCCCCCACATTCCAGGGTGAACAGTAAGCCGACAATTAGAATCAATAAGTTTCTTACAACTTTCCCACCTTGAATCTAAAAGAAAGTGGATTAGTATGCAATCCACAAAACAAGACTCGCATATTTTGATATTACACTATTGAAGTTATCTCAAGTGAGAATACTACCTACTTGAAACAATTTCAGACCCAACATACCTGGATGCCAGGTAATTACATAACATGAAGAAAGTGCATTCAAATCCTAAAATGTTTATTGTAATATTTTATGATACCTAACCAAGCTGAGAAAGGAGACATCTAATGGATTTCTAACACAACAAAAACACCCATTAAATAAATCACATTATTTCTTATTGCAACAATTTACAGTTCTAGATAAAACTCTGATGTTTTCCAAAATGCTTTAAATATAATAATAAACCAAACATAATATGCTAATAAGAAAAAAACAGAGAACTTTTAAATTAAGTTTAAATATTTCAATTAGTTTTTATCTTAAAACTTGTCAAACTCAATCATCTTGCAGTTTATCAAACGTTCAACTATTTCTTGACAATGATAAGCCATCTTCTGTACGTCAAGTTCTAATGCATTTCCTGTGCATACCAGAATTCCAATGACAGCATCCAACAAGAATTCTACATTTTCTACATGATGTATCTTATATTGATAGCAAGCCTTGAAAAACTGCAGAAAACTAAATTTCTGAGCAAGACACTGTGTCTATACAATATTCAACATTATAGTTTTTTATCGTAAAGAAAATAATACCATGAAATGATTAATTTCCAATCAGTCAACTGAACAACTGTTGTGCTTGTCTGTTCAGGAACTGTTAAATATTTATTTGCAAGAAAACAACATTTTTCTTGTAAATGTTTCTGTTCTGTGAGAACATTTATCTCACTATCTTGATAATAGATAGGTTTGTTGAAAAACATAAACCAGACATAATTATCTCCCCTGGTCAGTTTATCTTTAGCTATAATCATGTAATTAATCCAATTTTATCAAAGTATAATTATCACATATATAAAGTAAGGCACATAATTATGATTCATGAATAAAACGATAAAGTACTTATTTAAGAATTTGGCAACACAAATCTACAACGGACTAAATTTCATGAATAATTTCATGAACAAATACTGTGAAATCATTAATTTTCATTGGGGACTTAATTTCGTGGATTTCATGGGACGGTTCATCCACAAAATCAAATCCCCACAAATTAAATGCAGAAATAAGGCATTTCTTTTCAAAAATCAAATCCACAAATTTATGATAATCCCCACGAAAAAGCCATTTGATTAAAAACTATGAAAATTGAGCCCAACGAAAATAAATGAAAATACAGTATTCAAGAAGTTTGAGACAGATTGCAATCAATGTATTGTGAGCAATAAACAGACTCTGTTTATAGAAAACAATATTTTTATGACCTAGCACCTCTTCAAGTTATTGAAAACTTTAAATTCTCCTCAAATTCCTCTCCAACACCAGGAGGTAATTTCAATCTTCATCAATGAACAATTCAATTAGAAATACTGCAAAGTTACCATAATAAAATGTCTGAAGAAATGCAAACAAAAAATCTCCCAGAAGCATCCTGGGATTGTTGAAGAAGCCAGTTGTTACGGTTACAGCAGACAGGAAGTGTGAAGACAGTGTGTACACTGGGATATCTCTGCAGACAAAAGGCCAAATCATTGACACAAAATGCAGTCATTTCCAAGAAAAAGCAATGTTTCCAATGTAAACAGAATCAATTGTCTGTTATTTAAAGAAGATTAATGTGCAAGCAATGACCTTAACAACTCTAAAGTCAAACAATTCATGACACAAGTTTTAGCTGAAGAAAAAACGCTGCATGATCTTTTATGCTGTGAAATGGCTCTATATCACTAAATTAATGAAAAATATATTGAACGTTCTTTGCAAATAAAACATTTGAATTAAAAAAATAAGCAAACAGTTGTTTAAAGAATATTAAAACAAGCAACCATTTTCATCTCAACTTGCATTTTGATAAACTTAAATTAGGGACCACTAATTTCATGCATTTAGCGATAGGCTGCCTACATTACATCCATTTGTTGAGACTTGTTGTAAATCAGGAGCATCTGTTTAGCACATCACTGGACATCAATAAATCTAGTAATAATACACCAATATATCTACCAGTATAGCAAGCAAATTAAATCATTCCTATAAAACTTCTTCAGACCAGAAAAGCCTCGACGACTGAAGCTGAAAATCAAATTTCTAGAATTGTCACAATCATGCTTTGACCATATTCTTGAAGTGTACCAGAGGCATATAAATTTGATTTCGCTACATTTGTTAATCACTGTTCAATACTCCCTCATGTCCAATCATTACCTAAATGACAAACTATTCCTGTCATCAATAAGATAGAGTCAGCCACTCTTCGGACTAAAATACAGAAAGTCATGGCATCAAATTCAGGATCATCTGAATGCCTGAATAAACATCCAATCAACTAGGATTTATTCTATAAATAGAATCAGATCAGCTGACAAAACACATGCTTAGATATTACGATGATTTTGATTGGTTATTATCATAAATACGGGAAGTCATAGTACAGCTAATTGATAGAAAACACTTTCTGATCAGAGGAATGTTTTTGAAGTTAAGAATATTCTCTGCACTAAGCTTCCTGGCATGACTTCCTTCATTAGGACACACCTGTTGCTCTTTGAAAGTTTACAAAATACTTCAGAGGTAATAATATTAATTCCTCTTGGACAAATTTACCATTAAAAGATAATAAAAGTTGTACGAATTATTGTTTTCATGACTTTTACATCAGTTGATGTGGTATATCTGTAATCAAGTTAACGGGAGAAAGTATTTCGTAACAGGTAAGAATCAGGACCGAAGTTGTAGATATCATTCACATGAAGTAATAAAATGAACTAATTGGACATTACACTTACTAATCATCAAACATTCAAGGGAACTGGTACGTCACTAATGAACCATTATAGCTGTAAGGCTGTCACTTAGTACTACTGTTTATATCATGTTTACACCAAATTGGCATCAATATCCTCCTATAATCATCTTTATGATACCATTCATACACTAACAGAATCAAGACCAAGCACCCCACCCCCTTTATATCTAAAACTTTATATTTTTAGTTCAAGAACTACAGTTCAGACAAGTTGCCAATATGTGCCAATGAACTTTTATCATTAACCACAAAAAGGTCATTGCTTGATGGGGGATGAAAATTACCTTTTTGTCATTTTTAGTTTCCAACTAATAAGCCAATGACTGAATTGTGACATTTTCCTGTACATGTAGATATATCTTTCTGATCTTAGATCAGCCCATGAAACATAAGGACATATTGAATTCCTCCGATTTAATGAAAGCATTTAACAAATTTATTTTTCCTGCAAGTAAGGCAATCCAAAAAATTCATAATCTAATAAATGACTTCAAATGAACTAATCAATGTAAAATAGACTGTTTTAAGTGGAAAGATACAGTAACACTCAAAAATTTATGTTATTTATTAATCTAGTGTATATCAGACCTACATCTCCAAATCCCAGGGAGCTCATCATTACATAAATACCAGGAAATATGATGGTATGATAGGTGAATCAGTCATTGGAACCGAAGTAAATGGGTAAAAGTAAAATCATAACATAACTGACACCAGACAAGTTGATAAACATCTTTGGAACTATTGTGAAACTGAGATCTGAAAACAATGAGCTTTTTCTGCGTATTTTTTTTCCATGACATTCTCCCCGAAGTGAGAAGATAAGATACAACAGTGTAATCAATCATCTACGGCATGGTATAAACATTCATGCTGAATTATATGTTACCGAGAACATAAGTAGCCAAAAAAATACAAATAAAGATTAACGATAACTTAGTGATACAGAGATTCAACGTTCATGTTCGACTGTCATAACATTACCGGGATCTGATACTCAAACTTGGTATTATCATTTTGTTTAGTTTTGTGATATTAATCTGTCAGGTACAAAATTCAATAAACCTTGGCAAGAAAAAATCTTTTAAAATCTCAGCGTAACAAGAGAACTAACTAGAACTACAGCTGGTTACGGCAGATATAGGAGGGTTGTTTTCTAAGAATAATTCATCCTTCAACACATATCAATATAAACAGTTCACCCATTAAGATTGCCAAGTAAATCATGAAGTTCAACAGAAAAAATAACACTTTGAGAACCAAGCAGTAATTGTGTTTTATTTACAAAGGGGGCGCTCAAATAGACACTTGGTTCAGAATAACAAGAAAGAAACACTTTCTGAAAAATGGAAGTTCAATGTAAATATTTACCTGAAATCTAAACAAAAAACTAACCAGGAAATAGTTAGCGGTGCTAAGTATCAGGCAAACAGAAAAGAAATGTCAGAACATCTGCTGCTAGACTGTATTGATACTGAAACAGAACTTGAAGCGGAAGCAACGAAAGAACTAAAACTAGAAAGACAACTGAAAGCTTCACCACTAGATAATGTAAAATAAAATGGTTGCATAATGAAAACAGAAAACAACTGGACAACAATGAATCACCACAACAGTGAATAGAGATACTCCATACCTTCATTGTATGGAATAAGAAGTTGTTTAGGATAATTGTAAACTTGTTCTTGATCATTTGACAGAAACCATGACAACCGTTTGCAACCACTGCAACCGTCTCCTTCTAAAAAACAGATTAAAATAGAAAAGATTTGAGAAATAGACAAGACTGAAAGATATGAAGACAAACGACAAGGCAATGTCAAGGTCACAGATAGGACAAAGCTATGATGATGATGTTGATGATGTTGATTATCTATACAAAAACTGTTCACAAATACAACAGTAAATAAACCATCATATTATCAGATTCAGACTATGAGTACACAATCATATAATTACATATATATAAGAAAACTATAAGTGAAGTTTTATAAATTCCAACCTTTTTCCCTTCTTACAACAGTCATTCTCATTTATATATCCACAATATTAATCCAATAATGAACATTCAGCTTCAACAACACACATTTAAATCTCAAACATTATATTCCAGTCTTCAAAAATATCTGGCTACATATTTATTTGGTAGTCAAAGATTGCAATTATAATATAATTAATTAGCAATTATGATTTTATTTCAGAAAGTTATTTTAATACTTTCATCACACAAGAAATATCTCAACTAGACTGGATTATAAATTAACAGCAGAAGTCCATCATTCCGCTGCTGTATTTCTAATGCATGTCCAGAATTAGCATCAACAATCTAGCAACAGTCTGGTCAGGTATAACAATATTTGTTAATTCAACACACACCATCAGAGCCACTAGCATCAAGATTGTTTTATCTTAGTCCAGCTGAGCTAATTTGCATAGATCATTAGCCTAGGGAATATCAACACAAGTAAATAAAAACTTCACATATCTTATCACCATATTTTAATTGTTTTCTTAATATCAATTTACTCCATAAAATCCTTCAGATCTTCAATGAAAAACAAACAAGTACTTCTCCTTGTTTTAAAGATCTATAACTGATACTGTATTCAAAGTTTTGTAATTTGCCATAATCATTCATAGCCAGAGGCCCTTTTATCTATCACCAACTAAAGATACAGTTGTTTCTATATAATCATTTCCTCTTGTCCATCACTAACCATGACAGAGAAGCCATGAGGAGGGGGGGGGGGGGGGGGGGGAGGGAAGAAAGCTTAACTTCTTTAGTTATTAAACTAAACCATTTTAGTATTTTAAACTGTCTTATGATTATTGTATAACATTGTTAGACTTAAGCAATAGTATGTAAATAACTCCACAAGCAGTCTAGGATTTTATTGAATATCAATAATAAATAATTTTCAAAAGTTAATACTCTTACAAAAGGAAAGGCAAGCCAGGGAAATGAATGCCCTGTAGGTACATACAGAGATAGGGGATAATCATGTCAGGTCATAACAAAACAAGCGAACATCAAAGTGACTGAAGGCTGAATAGAAGACAATGATACTGTAATTGATGAGCTAGAAGTAAAGACTAACAATAGAGAAGATGGTGTTAGAACATTAGTTCCAGTGGGAGTGGCTTGTAAGGAAATTTAAAAGTCATGTGAGCCCATGGGAAGCGTATAATGGAATTACAGCTCTATGTAAAACTAGAAAACAAAAGATTTTAGCAGGTTCAAAGGAGAAACAGACTTCTGGTATCTTGATAATAATGAAGAAGAAGATAATCATGAAATGAAAGAAACATGCACATACAGTGTTACCTCTCCAAAGCAACACCCTTTAGGAGTAATAAAATAATGTTGTTGTTGAGAGGTTGTTGCTCTGGAGAGGTTAAATTTATAGTAAAATTGTGGGAAAGAATCATGGTGTTGTTGAAGGAAGGTTCTTACTCAAGAGAGGGCCGTTCTAGAGAGGTTGTACTGTATAGTGCAATATAAACTGTGTTAGGTGGAGGAAACAATGTTTACAAAATCTGGAAGAAAAATTTGAGTGGGTAATGAAGACAAACTACAGCAAGCATAAAATGCATTCAGCTATAATTAAGAGCAGGAAAGATGATTTTCAAGCCATGTCAGAATCTCTAAATAAATTCCTAATGTCCTTTTCTTGGCTAAAACTGTAGGCTTTAATTCTGTTTGCATTTTCTGAACTCATGAAATGCTTCATTTTCTAGACAACATTGGTAATTTGGCAGCTGAATGAATACAATTTGGAAACTTATCTATCAAGTAGTTAGCAGTTCATTTAACGATGTAACACCAATCATACAAACAATCTAACAAATTAACCCACAGTTCTAAGCCCTACCTAACAGTATAACACAGCATTGTGGCTGAAACAATGCCGGCAAATTAACTGAACATTTAAGACTCTACCTAATAGCAAGTTAGGTTAATGACAGACCACACAAATGAGACAATTAATTAGGTAACAAAAAAGAAACATTGTGGATACTTTAGATACTCTTCATGAAGGATAGGGAAGTAGAAAAAAAGCAAGAAAATGAACAGAATGAAATAACATCAACTAATTATTGAAGTACATGTATATATGAAGGAACGCAAAGAAGGAAATGAAAAACACAGAAAAAATAAAGCTGACCTTCAAACAAGATAACAAATATAAGACGAAATTATGATGCAGAAAATTAAACTGAAATTACAGACAAACTTGTCAAAAAAAACCTACTTAGGAAAAATGTGTACCTATGTATTTATTGGTCTTTATCTAGAGGTTGTAATAATTTATTAACTCATTGATATTGTAACTGATATTGCACTCAATCACGTCCCCGACACTAGTAGAAAAGATTCTGACACTTCTAGTGTCAGTAGTCAGCTGATAGAAAGGCGACAAATTTATGACAACTTTACAAATACTTAAATAGGGAACAAATCGTATTTATTACTGAGAAATAAAATTTAATGACCATATTGCCATAAAACTAAGGGACCAGTTGTTAGATTGGTCAAGGTATCCAGCAGTTTTATGACCTAATGGTAATAATTACACACCATAAATTACAGGTAATACCATGACACACTTCAAATGTCATCTTTAAACTGCTCATGGGTCAGGATTTTAAAATATTAATGTTATGTTGTCACTCATTGTGGGGACCAATGTTACGTCATACCCTTAAGGGACAGATTTTTAACAAAACATGTCATCACTAGTTTAAATACAATTAAATTTAAATTTTTAAATCATGAATAATGAATAATTTATTCAGTTGACAAAGTGTTTTTATTGTAATTATTATTTATGATTCAGTAAGTCAGTAAAGATCAAAACATCACTTTAATTACTCTCAAAAATTTTCAATTTAAAGCATAAAGTCTAAAGTCTGAAAAATGTTTACCTTAAATAAATAATGAAATATTGTAGATTAAATAAATACACAAACACAGAAACAAACAAGTTATTATTATACTACCAAAAATGATCATTTAACCAACTTTTGACTGTAATTATTTATGAAATACAAGAATGATAATAATTATAATGTAAGGAATTGATTGATCTTTAAAAAGTGCTGTAAGGTCATGTTCCATGTTTATTGACCATTAATGGAATTTTTCGAAACATTAGGTACAACTCTTCTGTAACATATCTCAGAAAATGTTGTCCCAATCTTTGATACTAAAGTAGTGATCTCAATAAAACGCAACAGTAATACTTAAACTGAAGCTGTTAATGACCAGACATAAACAATGTTAATGGTTCCATTAACTGTAATCATAGTTTTAATTTATTCTGAGAAACACGTTCCTATTTATTGGCAAAATAAGGAAAAAGGAAGCCTGACTTTCCGAGGCACACGCCTTAATAAAAGTAATGACCTGACCAGTATTGTAAACTGTGTTATTTTATATTATAAAGCAGAGAGCAAGGAAATGAAACAAGTGATATTATAATTGATTATTTCTCATACTTCTATCAATTACAGTCAGTAAAAGCAATTAACCATTGCCACATATCATGTACAATAATTCTCTCTCCTCCCCCAACACACGCCACAAATATTATTTAAGAAAATAAAAAATCACAAGAATCCATGAGGAGATATGGCATGTTGGGGAAAAGTCGCATGTTGGGCTGATTTAAAGGCAATATTTACCATTGATTTTCCTATTATATTCTGGAAAAGTAAGAGACACTGGATACTATTTATTAGTTTAGCATTAAGCTAACCCTTCTATCCATCATTTTCATGAAATGTAACAAAAGCTGTCAATTAGTAGGTTCTTACACAAATGGTAATATTTCTCAATGCAACATGATACCATTCACTTATATAATAGTCTCACTATAATACATGCTTATTGCGCATTCAACGAGAAAAGTGTCTAATTAATTAAGCAGATTCTTGAAAGCCTAATGGCTTATTATTGTGCAATAATAATTTTTAGCTCTAAAACATTTTTACGACCAAGTTTTTTAAATCTTACAGAACATATCTTGAAAATAATGATGTTAATAGTGTTTTATTTAACCAATAAATCCTATTTTTTTACATTATCTAGGATTCCACATGCTGAGGGTAATAACAGGACCAGTTATAAACAGCTGTAGATCTTTAGTTGAGTGTATGCATAGATTTATATTTGTGCCCATAGGGACTAATTTAATTAGCCAAAGAAATGTCAGCATTATCCAACTTTCTACAAATAAAAGTTTTGTTACCATAGCAACTACAGTACATGCTACATCATTATGCAGATCTTACATAATTTTATATTCTATGATTCTTAAATGATAGGTGTCAATTCAATGATAAAAAATAGGTCCTTAATTTGATTTTAATTCAATAAACGTTTATGAAAGAGAAAAAAAACTAGATTCATATTCTCTCAGGGGATAAAAAGCAATAATATAGAAATTTTTGTACTTAAATCTCCATTACATTGACATGCTAAAATAATAAAAGTGTGTTCTTTCAGAGACAGAAGACATAAGACAAAGTTTGATTCAATGATCAAATGATGTAATGATCTGGTGGTAAAATAACATGAAGTGGAGTTATTACATACAGGGTAAAATGTTTCAAGAAAATAATCTGTAAAAATTTTTTTAGGGATGATAAATCATGTGTAATAAAGCATATATGCTGAACAGTGTAAATAAACAATCTGAGTATTTGGGCAAAAAATAAAGATTTCACAGGATATTTCTGAATAAATTTCACGGACATGCATAGTTGCAGTAATGAATATACACAAGTTTCATAGTGATAGTGCTCCTCTGTACATCATTCACAGTCGATATGACAAGCACAGAGAAAAAGTGGGTTCAAACCCCAGCCAAACCCCAGCAGTTCCCTAAAGCTCTAAGAACAGTTCATGATGAACACCTAGCTTACCTAATCCATTCAATTTCTTGTCATGATGAGCCATCTTCACTTCCTCATATGGTCGAAGATTATCGTCGGAATGAAAATCTTCTTCTGATGAACTGTAAGTCTTACTATTACGTTTTTCTCGGCCCGATGTACGACGCCCGATGGCTCGGTTCTGAGGTTTGTAGTTGGGTGTTGTATTTAGTGAACTCATCTCCATGGTTACGTGTGGTACAAATCTCATCAAGCATTTAAATGTGTTTCCATAGTAACAGCACTAACATTAATCTGAAAAACAAAAAAATAAAATTATTTCATGTTTAACTTTACAATGCCCCAATGAATGACCTTCATCTTATAATCAACACCCAACCCACACCTTTTTAAGAGAAGAACAAAACAAACATCATGGCTCGCCGCAAATTATCTAATAAACCTTCAAACTGTATCAAATACATCAAAATATTCATTAATCAATATCTCAACAGACTGAAAATCTGCAAAGCTAACACAATGAGAGATATTAATTAGAGAATTTCTGGTAGGAAGCAATCTTATCAAGTATCATTAATACAAAACGTAGACACAAAATGGCTGCATGTTTATATTAGGTCAATCAGAACAGCCACTCAAGCTTTGCGCAAAACAAGTCAACAATCAGACATATAACTCATTATAACATTACATATTGTTCATTCATGAAAACAAGAAAAGATGTGTATCAGTAGAGCCCTTGCTAGAATCCACGTAATTTAACATTGATCTCGAAGTCCTGTGTGAATGAATTTCAAAACAAGAATTGCCATCCTGACTCCAATTTTCTTAGAATTACCCCAAAAAATGATATGAGGGCCTATCATGATTTAAATTAGTTTTGTCAAGATAAATGAGAATATTACAAGAGGGACCATTCACACTGGTTTCATTTAGGGACAATTTCTTCTGATAATGTTTCTTGGTCATGTTCACACAAGTAATTTAAATAATCACATAAAACCATCAACTGAATAATGTTTACTTGAAAAAAATTGAGAAATAATGTCTTATGTCATACTTCATTCTATGTGTACAACATGGTAGTGATTTGTTTGTACTGTGTAAAAAGGGGAGATAACTACAGCATGAAATCATGATGGACAGACGCAGGTTTGAATGCTGCTATTCATTCTGTGCAGACAGAGAAGTTCAAACATTAAGTTATACATTTAGAATATGTATTATGTAACAATTTCACACATTTACCGTTATTTTGCGCAGCAAAGAACACAAAACAATATTACGACACACAGAAGACCCCTAAAAACTACAGCAATACCTTTCTGCCATAAAAAGTAAACAACACTAGTGCAGAAACATTTTACTCTCTATAAAATGTATTTAGGTTATTTCTTCCATTGTTTAAATCATGCATATTACTTTACAGTTATCACACAAATACACAGAATGGAATAAAGAAAATAGAAGATGAGATAAAACAAATAGATGGTTTCCCAAAGGATTCATAATTCTACCATATTTCTCTGCGTTCCATAATTGCAAATGATTGTCTTATGCAGGAATTATGAAGATTCACACCCATTATGACAGGACAATTAAGAAACTGACAAACAAATGATGAAGTGTTCTCTGGAACATTTTTCTAGGGCAATGTGAAGTCAAGACACAAGTTATTGTTCACATACAGAATTATCAGCAACAGCAGAAGTTATCCTGTCCACAATTCAGTACTGGAGTACTTAGAAATGATTTGAAATGAACACTTTGTATAAATTAAATTTCAATCTTTTTAGAGTTGAATACATTGTATGTCAAGAGACCATACACACTTATGCATGGGATTACATTTCCATAATGAAGCATTGGAGACTAGGCTCGTTACCTTGACAGGTGATTGGTTGTTCATGAGCTCAGACTTAAAACTGACCACCCAATGACAAGACTGTAATCCTACATTGCTTATCAAACATTTTAAAAACTTTGTCTGGAAGCTTGATTCTCCAATTATATCCATTTTTTGTTATATTTTTCTACCATATTGAAATAGTCAGCATATTTCACAATAGAAATATTTCCTTTGAGGATTGCAGGACATAATTTCAACGTGAATTTAACTTGTATTTATTACTTGGAATGCTCATGATCTTAAAGATTATGACATTATTCAATTTTGAACTGCATGCACAGCACATTTAGAAAACATTTAACCGAAGGCTCAACATTAGAACATGTTCCTTTTCTCTTTACCGCTTTACATGTTAGAATTTAAAATGACAAGAATTGCTGAAATACTTTGTAATTTCCAATAGCTTTCAATGTAAAGACTTGATCCCTTTTTTCATTACTCAGGGAAAACTCCATTTGCAAATGTTCTAAAACCTTAAAGTCGAGGCTTTCATAAATTTTCACAAAGCGAGGAAAAAGAATTCTCTCTTCAGGAATGATTTGTATTCAGAAGGCCAAGAGTTGATGATGAAAATTCAAAGCCACCAATCCTACCTCCAAACTGAAGAGTAGAACTTTCTTTTTTGGTCTCCAGGGAAGAGTATTTGCATTTAAAGATGGAGCAATTTGCAAAATGAAACATAAATCTTCAGTACATGTACATGTTTGTAGTGATAAAATTTGAGAAAACCAGTTGAACATTTCAAGTAATGTGAAAAAACGTATGTTAATAATCAATGTGTGAATATTCTATGTCTGAAAAAACGTACGTTAATAATCAATGTGTGAATATTATAGGTCTGAAAAAACGTACGTTAATCATCAATGTGTGAATATTCTATGTCTGAAAAAAACGTATGTTAATAATGAATGTGTGAATATTCTATGTCTGAAAAAACGTACGTTAATAATCAATGTGTGAATATTCTAGGTCTGAAAAAACGTATGTTAATAATGAATGTGTGAATATTCTATGTCTGAAAAAACGTACGTTAATAATCAATGTGTGAATATTCTAGGTCTGAAAAAACGTATGTTAATAATCAATGTGTGAATATTCTATGTCTGAAAAAACGTACGTTAATAATCAATGTGTGAATATTCTATGTCTGAAAAAACGTACGTTAATAATCAATGTGTGAATATTCTAGGTCTGAAAAAAACGTATGTTAATAATCAATGTGTGAATATTATAGGTCTGAAAAAACGTACGTTAATAATCAATGTGTGAATATTCTATGTCTGAAAGAAACGTACGTTAATAATCAATGTGTGAATATTATAGGTCTGAAAAAACGTACGTTAATAATCAATGTGTGAATATTCTATGTCTGAAAAAACGTACGTTAATAATCAATGTGTGAATATCCTAGGTCTAAAAAAAAAACGTATGTTAATAATCAATGTGTGAATATTCTAGGTCTGAAAAAACGTACGTTAATAATCAATGTGTGAATATTCTATGTCTGAAAAAACGTACGTTAATAATCAATGTGTGAATATTCTAGGTCTGAAAGAAACGTACGTTAATAATCAATGTGTGAATATTCTAGGTATGAAAAAACGTATGTTAATAATCAATGTGTGAATATTCTAGTAATATAACTCTGGCTGTTGGTGCAGCAATGAACCCCAGTAAAAAGACAACAAACCAAGTTTCTACCAAATATCAAACACTAATATCTTAAAACTTCTAAGGGCGTAGCTTCCTTCTTGAATTTTATCACTGATACAAATATTGGCCCCACCATAAAATAAAACACACTAATGACACAACAACTATACATTCATAGTACTGGTACATCCAAATTATCTAAGAAATTATCCATCAAATAATTAATTGGTAAAACAGCTGTCATGGGAATTATTTTATGAGTTTTACTCACTGAAAACTATATTTTCCAACTGCCATAAATAGAGAAGCTAAAAATCACTGAACATTTATCATTAAGTCAGAAATATGAAATATTACCATCAAATCAAGAAACAGTCATTCATTCTAGATTTAACAATTATTTTCCTATCAAAGCCAGAAAATAGGACTAGGACTAGACTAAGAAGATTTCTATAACTTGCATTTTGCAACATACACATTAGACACTCAAAAGAAAAGAGGAAAGTCTTCTTTATTAGCTTGTTGCTGTTTGTTTCACATAATTTGTATCAATAGAAACATTTAAAATCTAAACATTTGTTTTAATGCTAATATAGTACTGAGCTATAATAAAACACTAAGTTGAAAGACTAAAAGTCAGCTAAGTGTCAATGAATACAACAATGCAAAGTGTGTAATGTTGTATTTGATAGAATCTACTAGTCTTCTATTGTATTTTATGTTATTTCATTAAGCTTAGAAGGAAACAACAGCACTTGAAGCAAAGAACAGAGCAACAAATCTAATCAACACTAACAACAAGATAATCTTTAATCTTGCTTGGCAACTCTAACACAGAATAAAGATCAAAAGAACAATCAACAAATGACCACTGTTACAAGCAACAAGGTCATTTATCACAATCAACAAATGACCACTGTTACAAGCAACAAGGTCATTTATCAATGACATGTGACTTTTATTAAGCACTGATGCATTCTGGGACTTTTATTAGAACCAATGCATTATGGGTGCTCATTTCAAACAGGAAGCATACTTTCATTGATGATATTGGAGTACGGGACATTTTCAGTAGTTGCAAAGCATTGTGGGCAATCATTTCAAAATTGGAAACATTACTATAGACATGACATGCATTCGAAGGGGTTGCTGGAATTAATGGTTGCCCTTACATGACCTTTTTTATTGATCACAACGTTTTGTCCTCTAAACAAGGCTTGTTGATTAGTATGGACAAAATAAATTGTAGTAATCAAAGACATCTTGAATACTGACTTGTATCAATTTGTTGTCCTTGGTTTTTAATAACGATGGAATTTATGCCAAACAAGTGGGAGAATGCGTAGCCGAGTCGAGAACATAATACACAGAAAATTGGTGAAGATTTCATTAATCAGAGAGACTTGTAGACTCTCAAGTTTGAAGTTAGTACAATAATACAAAATTAACTTAGCATATCAAGACATTAACATGGACAATTCCTGCCAATCTATTTATAGTGAGAACAAGTTTGAGTGCACAAGATTTAGTGAGTGAAGTCTCACCATACTGACAAATTACTAACCATTGTCATCAATGTAGGGCACATCTGCCCCCCTTGTTAAGGCTAGAAAAAACAGTTTAGCTTGAGTAGATCATATGCTTAAACTGAAGAGCCACTACTGATCACATCAACGTACGGAGATATTCTGATAACTCACAAATAATCACATAGACATGAAGTAGAAAATTGAATTTACTATGAATTTAAATATCTGAAAGAAACATTATACAGGTTGCATGCTCTGCTAGCCTAGAAAGAACACAATAAATAATACATTTAAATTATCACATCTATCAATGTAGTAGAGTTTTACAATACTCAATATATTTTAGGAAACATTATAAAGAAATAGGATCTCCTAATATGTTATGGTTTTCCTTCATTTGCAGTAAGAAAATAATTTCTAGGAAAGACTTCCCTTTTATTCATATTTCATGAACTATTCATGAAATGTGCAAGAATAGTTCAAGTAAAATTCTTGTTTTCACGAATTCCACCAGAAGGGGTTTAGACTTAATACAACAGTTACTGTCTTTATAGGTCCATCTTGGTCGAACAAACTCTGATGTCGGCAGCTTTTATTATTCTTATCTCTAATCATCTATAACTTGGTAACATGGAGACATTCAATGATTGTATAGACACAACAGCAACGTCAGTCTACACAATATGTACAGACAATATTGTAGACATTTTAATATTGAATTCCAATTTGATTATTTTCCTAAACTTAGGAAGGGACATTTTCACAAGAATATGGAAGCATTGAGGGAAATATACTGATATGAAATCAGCAGACACAGTCTAGAGGTAAAAATAATCGGGCAACCAGCCTGTAAATCTTCATGATCTGTAAATGATCTGCAATGTGCAATTAAGCTTTTGGGGCATCAAGACATGAACTTGAAATACGATTAAGTTAATTAAACTATAAAACACCAAACATCGTGCCAACAAAAAATGCATTTTGTGCACATGAGAAAAACAGAGTAAACTTAATTAGAACAAACAATTTGCAATTTACATCAGGATTAAAAGACCCATTAAGGAAACTATTTTCAGAGACTAAATATCAGAAAATGTCTTTGAACTTAGTTTTATTCCACTGAGTGTATTGACACAGGAAAATATCTCATCATTATGAATTATGCTCAGAATTACGGTAAGTTTGTTTCATTGTCGGATAAATAGAGAAGAATCTAATGAGACTTTTAATACTTCAGTAGCCTGGGTGACATTATTTACATAATTCTATATCAGCTAGAAGTTAATATGTTTAAAGGGGTAACAGGACTATATAAACCACTAGATGGCGCTGGGGTGGGTTTTTATAAAATTTTATGCATGTTTCATATCAGAGAGCCCTTTTTTGAATTTTTGAATAAACTACAGAAAAATATTCTTTGCAAATTCTCACAATGGTAGATTATTCCATGTCAAAACATTTCATCCAAAAATCTTAGTAATACATCAATTCTAAGTGTTACTTTGAGAAAAAGTTTAAACCTGTCTAACAGAAAATTTGAATTTCCTGGGAGGTGTAGCTACTTGCTGATAAACTCTCTGTTTATAAACAGAGGCACATGGTAAGGTTGAGCAGCGGATGCTTTCTATATAACAGGAGTACTTTACTAACCAGTGGTCAGTTGATGACTCACCCATTCTTGTGCTATTTTAAACAACAGAGAGTTTAATTAGGCATATCAGTTTACATAGCTCAACCCACAAATACTCACTGGTATACCAGCGAGAGTTGCCCCTTTAACAGGAAAGTATTTATAATTCTGAAATTACCGCAAAATTATGCAAGAGATATCAATAAATTCTAGCGTCACAAGTTCGGACCTAACATTTTAATCTGAGCAGAAAGAGTATCAAATAAAATTTAAAATTACTTCAACTATAGGAACAACCAATGGTCAATATGACATGTGACAACTTGATGGTGGGGACAACTTGATGGTCACGTCTGTAGTTACTCATTATATTAACAAACTGCAAATACAATTGTCATACGGAACAGACTGGTTCATTCAATGTACTACCATATACGACACCACTTCATGTGAAGTACATGTCATGCAATTTTGCTAGACTATATACAGGAACAATATTATCAGACATCTTGATGACATAATTTCTTTCCACATATTTCGGTGTGTTTTTTTTAATAATTTTTTGCAGCATTAGCAATAATATTAATGTTACCATAGAAACAAAACAGAACATCCTCCATGTTATTATTCCCAAAGGTAACATAATTATATCAACAATATGCAGAGTTTCACATGTTCCAAACAAGAGATTAAATACTCCTATCTATCCATACATACATATGTAGCCACTTGTTGATAGCAGGGACTCAGTCTAGGAGTGAATTTATACATAAACCAACTTGATAAATATTACGTGAAATTGTAGCATAAATTTGAGATTACAAAAAACTCTCATGAGATTACAGAAAAGCCATAGAAAATGCTATTTATGTATATAATGTAATATATTTTCCACAGATCTTAGTAAAATTGAACTAGAAACATGATTTGTCACAGTAATTGTCTGAGGCTTTATCGTAAGCTTGAGGCTTATTCCGATCATGATTACATTTCTTGAAAATTTAATGCAGGTATGCAGCTCACCCAATATATGTCTACAGCAAAACTAATCAACTGCAGTAGAATAAGTAATCAGAATACTATTTGTATAGCTTAAATGTAACAAAGTTATTCCATATTTGGTCAAATTTGTCAATATCAGTTGGAGACAAACTTGTCCAAATAAACAAAAACGCGCTAGTCTTCAAACACGTCTTAGCCAAGTGGCACCATCTCCAGTAATGAAATCACTTTTTTTCAATCTTACAATGTAAAAACCCCAAAGCCTATTGCTTTTATAGAGATGAGGTAATTTTGATGAAAACTGGTTCTGTAAATAAAACTCATCTTTAAGGATAAATGATTTGACATTTCCTGCGCTTTGATGGACACCAAATCTAGCGTCGGAAAATTGCGTTTCCATGACATATTACCATTCATTGATCACAACAGAAAACGTAGTTTGTCATGATTTAAAATTTGGCAGCTGGAATCCCGGTATTCATGGGCCTACCATTCTATCATAGGAGACATTGGCTTCTAAGTTCCAACTCAATCTCAAGCCAATTGAATTTAGCTTTTTATTCTCAGTAAAACACATCAATTCTTGCAGATTTACACAATCGCCGCCAGAACAGTTTGTAACTCCACGCAGCAAAGGTCCCTATTGATTCATTACAAAAAAAGAGTTCTCTCCAGTTAGATAATTGTGTAGGCTTTAATGTCTACAAGGTAATTTGGAGTGTTTTGCAACACTTAAAAGCAAATTGAATTCATTTAAATGGAATATTGTATTACTTCCAAGTCCGGTTCCTCTTTCAGATTTGTTTTCTACCATTTCCTACTTGTTAAATGCAAATTATCACCAACACTGTCAATGAATTTAGTTAGGAATATTCTGGTTTCCATCTGCAGAGCATTAACTTACCAGTTTTATGTGCAAGACAAAACTGGAAACTAGATTGTCACAGAATTTTAGTTATTAGGATGGTCTACTATAAAAGAGGCTGTTATCCCTAATTTGTAGAGCAGTTAGTGTAGAGTGTATATCTTACACAGAAACTAGGAGAAGCATTGTATACATTTGTCTGCAAACATTCATCCATTTAAAGCTTTCCACTCAAGTCTTAAAATAATTTCTATATCACAATGTGTTAGGAAAGGACCATCTTGTTCCTAGTAAAGGTAAGGACCATCTTGTTCCTAGTAAAGGTAAGGACCATCTTGTTCCTAGTAAAGGAAAGGACCATCTTGTTCCTAGTAAAGGTAAGGACCATCTTGTTCCTAGTAAAGGAAAGGACCATCTTGTTCCTAGTAAAGGTAAGGACCATCTTGTTCCTAGTAAAGGAAAGGACCATCTTGTTCCTAGTAAAGGAAAGGACCATCTTGTTCCTAGTAAAGGAAAGGACCATCTTGTTCCTAGTAAAGGAAAGGACCATCTTGTTCCTAGTAAAAGAAAGGACCATCTTGTTCCTAGTCAAGGAAAGGACAATCTTGCTGCTAGTAAAGGAAGGGACCATCTTGTTCCTAGTCAAGGAAAGGACAATCTTGCTGCTAGTAAAGGAAAGGACCATCTTGCTGCTAGTAAAGGAAAGGACCATCTTGTTCCTAGTCAAGGAAAGGACAATCTTGCTGCTTGTAAAGGGAAGGACCATCTTGCTGCTAGTAAAGGAAAGGACCATCTTGTTCCTAGTCAAGGAAAGGACAATCTTGCTGCTAGTAAAGGAAAGGACAATCTTGCTGCTAGTAAAAGAAAGGACCATCTTGTTCCTAGTCAAGGAAAGGACAATCTTGCTGCTAGTAAAAGAAAGGACCATCTTGTTCCTAGTAAAGGAAAGGACCATCTTGCTCCTAGTAAAGGAAAGGACCATCTTGCTCCTAGTAAAGGAAAGGACAATCTTGTTCCTAGTAAAGGAAAGGACCATCTTGCTGCTAGTAAAGGAAAGGACCATCTTGCTGCTAGTAAAGGAAAGGACCATCTTGTTCCTAGTCAAGGAAAGGACCATCTTGTTCCTAGTCAAGGAAAGGACAATCTTGCTGCTAGTAAAGGAAAGGACAATCTTGCTGCTAGTAAAGGAAAGGACAATCTTGCTGCTAGTAAAGGAAAGGACAATCTTGCTGCTAGTAAAAGAAAGGACCATCTTGTTCCTAGTAAAGGAAAGGACCATCTTGCTCCTAGTAAAGGAAAGGACCATCTTGCTGCTAGTAAAGGTAAGGACCATCTTGCTCCTAGTCAAGGAAAGGACAATCTTGCTGCTAGTAAAGGAAAGGACCATCTTGTTCCTAGTAAAGAAAGGACCATCTTGTTCCTAGTAAAGGAAAGGACCATCTTGTTCCTAGTAAAGGAAAGGACCATCTTGTTCCTAGTAAAGGAAAGGACCATCTTGCTGCTAGTTAAGGTAAGGACCATCTTGTTCCTAGTAAAGGAAAGGACCATCTTGTTCCTAGTAAAGGAAAGGACCATCTTGTTCCTAGTAAAGGAAAGGACCATCTTGTTCCTAGTAAAGGAAAGGACCATCTTGCTGCTCGTAAAGGTAAGGACCATCTTATTCCTAGTAAAGGAAAGGACCATCTTGCTCCTAGTAAAGGAAAGGACCTCGCTCTTATTAAAGAGATGGTAACTGTGTCTTATTAAAGAGATGGTAACTGTGTAGGATAAGCCAGTGGGCTTTGAAGAAGAGGGTTTAGTATAAAATACAATTATGCTAAAACCAACCTGTAAACATGGGCTAAAAAGGGAGAGTTGAAATATAACCCAAATGCATAGCTGGCCTTTATATACAGTTGACCTTTATGCAGGTATATCTTGGCTTTTAAATTTGGCCTTTATTTTAAAGGTTTTATCAACTTAGAAGTCTTTTTATGTAAAACAAGAAATAATTATTTAAATGAGTACTAAACATCAGGGATTAAAATATTTTGTATTCATGCAAACAGTTATATGTAGAAGATCAATCCAGGATGTTATCATAATGACAGGTTCTATCACCCTGCTTATGATTTAATAATTTCCCTACAAATCTGAAATCCTCATTATACTATAGGATACCATTAGAACAGATGATACTATCACAGTAGAAGGATTCAGATAGATAGATATACAATACATGAAGTACTAGATCAGAAGGTTAAGGTATCAAGTTTCATGTCATAATGAATAGGTTTATTTTTTTGCAGTAAGTTGATGAATAAAACATTGCACAAAATTCTTACCTGGGTAAGAAAAAAGGAGATACATCCCTGACAAGTACTGGGAGTTCTTCATATTTCATGAACTATTCATGAAGTATTCAAGATTGCCAAGAATTATAGTTCAAGAAAAAACAATGTTTTCATGAATTCCTTTCAAAGGGTATATCTCACATATCGTTATGATCATTGTAACTAATAACTATTTTATATAATAAAGTCCATACTTAATTTTAAACACAAATCAATATGGACCAAGGATCAGGAACAACTAAAATGACCAAGTTTAAAGAGCCGGCTAGTGTCCAAGAAACCAGGAAACATTTTACAATGGTCCCAATCATGACAATATTTCTAGATCCAAGCTTCAGATTTACATGACAATTCAATGCATTAAGTTACACAGATCCAAGCTTCAGATTTACATGACAATTCAATGCATTAAGTTACACAGATCCAAGCTTCAGATTTACATGACAATTCAATGCATTAAGTTACACAGCACAAATCATTTCAAAATACATTACTATAGAGACAACATACTTTAGCACCGGACATGTTATCTATAAGTCCCCTACATGCTAATATATTTCATACATTCAATTATCTCATACTTATAATGATTTCTGTACTCAAATTGATCAACATCACAATCATATCAGTTTTGTATCAGACACAAAAACACAACTGGCTATCTGACATTATTATAAATAACAGACACCAATCTAGAAATTCATTTTCTCTGAGCCAGAGCTAATTCTGCCGAGCAACTATCCAATGATTTATAGCCCCTTACTGGGTGTATCCATTACTGGGCCCCAGGTCGGACATAAATCAAACTACAGGTACTTGTTAATCTATTCATTTCCAACCAGTTTTTTTTCAATAAAACTTCAATCAGAGGGGTTCTGAAATCTAGATTAATCACAGAATTGATGGGGAAATGTATATTTCTATGACTTCATATTGATCTAAACTCTAGATATTGTCAGGTTTATAAGTGAATTAATGTTGGCATTTTTTTGCAATGAGTGCAAAGTTAAATTTGAATTATTAGATTGACCAATCAAACTTCAAAGAATGAGTGGACCGACCAATCAAATCGAATGAATAAATAGATTGTCCAATTAGACAAAATTTAATCAAGATCTTATCATGGAAAATTTTCTCCAACATTTGAAAAACCTATCACTTGAAAAACCTATCAATTATACATTCAACATTTGTGATAGATAAAGCATTGTCCATCAAAAATGCACCATGCATGTGCTTGTAATTAGTAGCAGTGTTTTCTGTCAAACATTCACCATCATGTCTCTGTAGTAACTTGGATCTCCTTACATAGACACAAGACTAAATTTGGTGAGCAGAGATCTAAAGTTTGAGTATTGTACAACATTTTCAGTCCATACAACTCTTTACATGACCTTTTAAAGCCAGAATTAAGCAAATATTTTTTTTCATTTCGAAAATGTGAACTTTTACATATATGAGTAAATCTACATTATCTACAAACAGAGTAAAGGGTCAGTTAAGAATGACTGGACCAGCAAGATAGAAATCAAATCTGTCTTTTCTCATAGCCGGAGATGCTGTCCAAAACATTAAGTTTTATAGTCCCAGCTGCCTATGTTTTTACATGTTATTTGCTTATCAGTGAAAGAAGCTATTAGTAAGATACAGATCTACACTGATTGATCTATACTGTTATATTCAGTTACCAGAAAATGCTCTTACAAGACAATGAGAAGATTTCCCTCATCTATCTAAATGACTAACTTTTGCATCAGATATAAAAAACTAAAATGGTCACAATACAATTTCCATGCTACAAATAAAAAAAAAGTGAACATTAAAAAACAAGTTGATGGCACTTTAGACACATTTATCATTATTGATGGTGAAAAAAAGAAGTATATATTGTAAAGATCAGTTATTTATTGTACGTTTTCCAAGATTTGAAAAAAAAGTTAGAGACCTACAGGTTATATGTTTGACATGTAGCCCAGAGGAAAATAACATCGAAGATTTATATCATGCCGAATCTACTTCAAGATTTTAAATTCCAGACATGGTTTACTATATGAAATGATCTGATTTTATGCAGACAATGAAAGCAAATCTGAACTGTATCAAGCCCATGTTCCCAGTTGAGAAAGAGAAAGTCAGTACTGGTTAGTCGACAGGCAATTCCCCAGTCAAATGCTTATTCATATTCCATAAGCTATTCATGAACTGCTCATGAAGTATGCAAGAACTATTCTTGAAGTATGCAAGAACAGTTCATGATTTCATGAATTATATTCTAAGGGAATGTTCAAGTTATAGAACACACAAAGATTCTCTAAAATGAGCCATATTCAATGTATACAAAAACTATATCACATCAAAAATAGTGCCAAACAGTAATTTGATTTGAATAACTAGTTCTTAGCATGTAACTTTTAATCTACAAAAGCCAATGAAGGTGCTTGTAGAAACAAGTAGTATGATGTATGAAAGCCTGATCTATCTTCACACAGTAAGACCTTTAAACAAGATATTTGAATAATGTGAACTTGAGTAGCAAACTTACTTCAAAACAAAGAATGAACTGTAAGAAAAAACACGAAATAAGGGATTTTTTCTTCCCGCTCAGCTGTTACATGGAGCCACACGTACACTTGAGGGATTTATATTCAAAGACAATGAGGTGTTCCTGGAAGTCTCTTATACATGCTGGAGCCAGTGAACATGTTAACCCTGATCAGTATTCCAGGATTAAACATTGTTCTACATAATTCACAAAGATCAGCTACAGGTTTTTTATCATTATCTGTCTTGTTATCAACATCAAGGAAAGTGTGAAGAAAGGAATGGGGAAGACAAATCTCGTAAGAGAAGAGATTAGTTAGATAGATACACGTGTAACATCTGATAACAACCCATGAGCTTTACCAGACAACGCCAGACAACAGCAAACACAATAATAAGTCTAGATGAGACATATACCTCATTAAATCTGTTACAAAGCATAAGCTCTGGGACCAGCCATTAAAAACAATGTTATTTCATTTCACAAATATAAGTAACACAAAGCAGACACAGTAATAGTTGGATGTTAGTATGAAGTATTTCATGTTGTAAACATGTAACACTTCCATCCAATTTAATTCAAATATCTTGTCCTATAATTTCCATATATCATGACACAATCTAGCCAACCCCCAGTGGCAGTTGCACAATAATCACACAAGTAAGGGAGATAATTCACTGACAGCAGTTATCTCCCCTAGTTTTACATTAATCAGGATTTCAGTCAGTATTTGTTAAATCTTAATACCATATAATATTACTGTATCAAATATTGTATGTGCTGTGAAATATAATATGTCAAAACATCATTTATGTCTTAATAAAACAAAGAACAAGTTTATTCAAAAACAGAAAACTAATCAAAAGTAGCAATTGATTTGATGAGAAGACTGAGGTGCCAGCATGACTCTCTTATTTAACATGAAATATCTAATATAAATCATAGCATTAACTTCCAGGAACTATGAAGAGGAGTATCAATATTATAAAGGACCAATGGGACAGGAAGTATGAAGTATTTCTGGAAGAGGGGTTAAAGTCAAATAAAAACCCCTAATAAGGGAAACAAAACCCTTGTTAAGCAGTGAGATACAAAAAAATAATTAGTAATAATTTAGCAGCCCGCTGAGATCATGACATAATATCTAGCTATACACAGGGGAATGGATATTTTTTCTAGGATAGGGGTTTTAAGTGGATTTAATCCTAGATAAACAAACACTGTCATGAGAACACTTCAACGTGAATATGATTGTTTAAGGAATACATTCATTAATTAATTTGGATTTAGAAGTTCCTTGATTGAGGAAAGAGGAACAAAAAATCTACAAAAAATTTACATAGACTTCAACTGCAAAATGGAACAGGAACTACTTGTACTTGTTGCATGGCGTATGTAGAAAAATGCAGTACTTCGGTCCTCATCAAAATAAATGCACACCAAGCAAGTAACGGCTATGGTAAGCTGAACTATCCGTCAGTTTCCAATGAAGATGAAGAAACAAGCCATAGAATCACTTTGGTGCACATGTACTTAAGAGTAAAAGTAATAAAGTGATAATGTACTCATTATTTCAAGATTTAAGAATTCACATAAAATAATGGATAACCAGTATTTCACTTCAGAGGAAATACTGCAAGCTGTAAAATACCAAGGTAACAAAAATTACACTGATAGAACAGTTTTAAAGTAAGATTTAACCTATACAAGTTGATAAATACCAGACACTCAGTACATAATTGGAGTTAAATTGAGAACACTTCATTCAGTGTAAAGACTGATCTGAAAATAAGATGAAAGAGTACAATCTCAAGAAACTAATTTGTTGCCTTAAAAAGCTTTAATTCATTAATTCATTTTAATCTGTTAGGGGAGTGAGCCATTTAGCATAGGGGCACAATTTGATTACATCAGATAACAGGAAAATGTTTCTGACAATTAAAACAGAAAATGATATCATGTCAATTTTAATTTGAACACTCATAATTTCCGTGAAGACATTACACACTGTTAATAAAATGTGAAATATTATGAAACGTTACAAGGTTGATGTTTTATTAATTAAAATTAAGATATCTCCATGGTATTCCAAGTAACAGCAAGGAATATATTTACATAATTTTCCCATTTTCTCAGCAAAAAAGCACAATCTGTCGCCATAGAAATACAATTTCAATGGAGCCAACATGGGGTTACATTAAATTAGTAGCAAAATTCGAGCAAATACGTTGCCATTGATTAAATCTATTGTTTGAGTACCAGCAGGGGCCATCTGAAAAAATTGGTACCCTCGGTGAGAAACATTAAAGATTGAATGAAAAATCATAAATATAATCATGAAAAATTCTTCCATATCTTAACTGCTCGTAACTTAAATTTTACAGTATAATAGTCGGAAGTATAATGATTTATAAAGTATCAGATATTGCTCTTGGATCAATCAATTGAATTCACCATCTCGATCGGGAATTTTTTACTGAAATATGATAAATAACTATGGACTCAAGATATAAATCAAATTTCTTAGAATTATTTTGTTATTAAGTTTGCACAAAAAATGATTTACTGATAATGGATAGAAGGTTGCTGAGCAGCTTTGAACCCTAAAAAAAATTTAAGGGATCAGTACTGATAAATCCCTATTCATAAAACAAACATGTCTTAAAATCAAAAGTGATCCTTTAAAATATGAGACAGATAAAATAATTGTAAGAATTGTAAAACATCAAATTACACACTCACAAACAATAATTAAACAAAAATATAAAATGAAAATATTACAAATAAAAACTAATTTGTGGCAAAAATTACCTATTTACAATTTCATTGCACAAATAAAATGCAATTAAGATATGAAATAAATTCAATCAAATCCAATGTTTGGTCCTTTTTATTTTATGAAATTATCAAATAAGCTTGTACTAAGGGATGCATCTTTATTTCACCTTTTCTCTATTCAACTTTTTCATGTATTAGCTAGAATCTGAACTTTCAACAATGTAAAATTCCACGTCCAAAAAAACCCTAAATTGAATGTCATTATACAGATTATAAATAAATATCAATAAACCAGCCAATAGAGTGAGAATGGAACTTAATTTTAAACTAAATTATCAAACTATATACAATTCATCCTACAATACAATCTATATTAACTTAAAATCTTAAAAGTTTCAAAGAAAAGAATTAAAAACACAAACCTTAACTTCACTGTAATCCAGAAAATCTCTATAATTCAAAGTCAAAAACCAGAAAAGCATTCACTAAAATTAATTCCACCATTCTTTCAAGTGAATCAATTTAATCATTGCTAAATAATGTTTTAAATCCATCAGAAAGTGAACAACATCAAGTTTTTCAAGACATTTAATTGAAAATATTGTCTTGCGAGAAACATAGCATGGGAATTAATGTGTTAATGATCCGTGCAATAAAATCCGTCCAATATATCTTGACAACTTTCATCCCCGAATTTGCACAAAATATCCCCGAATGAATTACAAGACACATTTAATAGAACGAAAAAACAATTAAACATCTCATCCAAGTAGCATCACTTGAATACAAAAAACATATTTTTAAATACAAAATTACATCAAGAATGAAGCAAGCTTCATTAAACGATGGCTTGCACTTTATGAAATAACATGTAAGAAAATCCAGAAGTTTTTCTCACAAAAACTCCTCACGAATCAAGTCTAAGTGAATCAAGCATGCCATTCAAACAGCTCTCTAATTTTCGAGGAACATCTAGCAGAGTTCCTTTCTTATAAACTAATCGTGTTAGAAACACACAACAAGATATAGAACATGTAAAACTTAATAGGTTGCATTGGTTGAAAAAAACAGACTCTGGACTAATTTGAAGGCTTAGATAGCATGTTTGTTAGACCGTCTACTGGAATCTAG